>RCUC01166098.1:0-126942 GCA_003697995.1 Taxidea taxus jeffersonii
ACACACACACACACACACACACACACACACATCTTACGGGTTCTGGTTCTCTGTTGGAACTCTGACTGATACACTAACCATGCCTCTCCATCTGGCATTCTGTACAAAGGAGGACGTATTCTAGGAAACTCTTAGTGCCCCCTCTTCTGTCTCTCCTCTCTCCTCTGTCATTTCTCTTTCTCAAACTTTCTCTTACCCACAGAAGAAGTAGTGTCCAATCCAAATAGAGCCTGGTTTTTCAATGGCTCATGTTTTACCAATGGTGGAATTACTCTGTCTTGTTAATTGAAAAAAAAAAATCCTCTTTCAAATCCTGTGCCCTGGCATGTACATCCTGGTGGCCCCCACACCCTGCCTTTTACCACAAGCTTCTAGTCCTTTCCTACAGAGCTCTTTCAGTCAGAGGATTAAAATATTTATTTCACCATGTTCAGCCAGGATTGCCATGTTCTATAGTCTGAATGTATGTTCCCCCAGAATTCATATGTTGAAATTCTAACACCCAAGGAGAGGGTCTCGGAGGTGAGGCCTTCGGAAGGTGATTAGGTCATGAGGGTGGGTGTCCTCATGATTGCGATTAGGGCCCTTATAAAAGAGCCAAGATAACTAGTTCATTCCTTCTGACACATGAGGGGACAACTGTCAGTGAGGAAGCAAGCTCTCCCCAGACACCAGATCTGCCAGCACCTTCACCTTAGACTTCCCAGCCTCTAGAACTGTGAGAAATACATGTTCATTGTCTATATGATTGTCTAGGGTAATTCAGTGCTACAGACCCAACTAACTGAAACAAAAGTTGGTACCAAGAGTGAGATACTGCCCTAACAAATACCTAAAAATTGGACATGACTTTGGAGCTAGGCAATGGGTGGAGCCTGGAAGATTCTCAGGTGATTGCTGTAGAAAGCTTACACTCCAGCTAAGGAGTGATTCTGTGAAGTGTGATAAATGAATATTTACTGTTTATAAGCCACTCAGTCTATCCTAAGTTGTTATAGCCCCAATTGACTAAGACATCATGCTTCTGAAGCAGAAAGAAGACCATCAACTTCCTTTTTTCACTTCTCAGAGGCTCAAAAGATGCACTTTCTTCTTTCTTGTTCCATCTGTCATGGTGAATGAGAGGTAAGCCATGCCCTTCTCTCTGCGTTCCAATTCCTCTGCTTCCTTACAGGTTGGAGAGCTGAGGCAGGTCCGGGATGACGAGGCCAAGGAGCCTGGATTACAACCCGAGCAACTGAATATCCCCTGCATCTGTGCCAGGTATCTTCAGGTGGACAGTCATAGGAGGAATTAGCAGTAAAAAAGACTCACTGTTGATTTGGAGCCTCAAAATGAATGACAAGGGATCTGATCAAGAGCAGAGATGGAGTTTTCTCATCTGACATCAGTAAGATCTTTTTACTCTTCTAGAAGTTCAGGGTCTCACAGAGCCCTTGACAGACCCAAGGCCCTATAAAGAATAGGGCTCTTCACAGATCTAAGGAGGATGTCCTCAAAAATGTCTGGAGATATGTATAGAAGTTTGACTGCATGACAGATCTGGAAGGATGGACCTATGAGACACAAAAGATATTTACTTTGTTTTTCCCATTGGTCCACATATCAGGAAATGGGTGCTTAATGAGGGATTTTGTGCTGCCTCTTAAGCAGTTAAATTTATTCAAGGCTTGGGGAATTAAGGAGCAAAAAGGAGAATAGGAAAAGATGTGGGGTTGTTCTGTCTTGGGGACCACTGAGGCACAGGTTGTGGGGATTCTGACAGCCACAAGGAGCTGAAGGAACCTATAGCCACTAAAAGTTTTGGGGCACAAGCACACAGCAGACAGAGGTCTTTGCTTCTTCTCAGGATTTTGAGGAAGAAAGTTCCAACAGTAGCAGCTCAGACGAGAAGCTTTGGCCTTCTGTAAGACTCAGGGAGGAGCATATGGCAGTATGCTGAAGCTCATGATGGAACATTTTCCCAACTGAGTTTAAGTGAACATGTTGTATACTCCAGACAGCTGGCATAGAGTAACTGGCATCCTGGCAAATCTTAAGGCAAGATGAATTTTTTCCTTCATACTTTTTCTCCGTGCTACTTCCTCCACCAACTCTCAGCTTTGATCCATTGCTGGCTCAAGAGGAGAACATTGCTTCTCTTTGTGAAATGCTCTCACTGGGGATCAGAGATCGTTCATATCTGTATGAGCCCAGCACTCTGGTTAATCATCTTGTGAATTGGGTTGACTTTTGACTCTTTGGGGACATGGGATGAGTAAGAGTCCTGAGGTTGAATGAATCCTCTCTTAGGACTGTGTAACCCTTGCCACACCCCCAGGAAGATGGCACAGCCTATAGCCACTGGCTGACACTCTCTGACTCCAAGCAGAATGGAAAATGCAGGAAGAAGGTATTATTGTTATTAAGTGTCTTTGGTTTACAGGGGGGAAAAAGGATTTGCATTCTTATTTTACTTTTGAACTCCAATTTCTTCTAGGACCTGAGCAGTGAAATAAGTGATCCATTGTTCATATTTGGGGAGTCAGTATTGTGTTCGTTTGAATACATTCTATAATCCCTGTGAGATATTTTGGTTAATGTTCTTGGTATAGTTTGAGATAAGAATTGAGCCTAAAATTCAACTTGGCCTTTGAAATAACGTCATGTCCTAATATGACTGTCCTCCATACTCCTGGGGTAAAAGCTGACCTACCCAGCTCCCTCATGGCAAGAAATGATACTCTGAGGTTTGTTGGGTCTTAGGAATGGTGCCAAGGGGGAGCAGTCCTGTTCTGACACTTTTCTGGCCCCTTCTCTCAGGGTACAGCCTTATCCATCCTTGGTCCAAAGGCTGAAGAGGGAACAGAAAGCAGAGGAGAATTCAGTAATACCTTGCCAACCCTCCCTATGTTTGTGCCTCAAAGAGGAGGGACGTGCTCTGTCTCGTCATGTGGCAAAGAATATTCTGTGGCCTTCTCCACTCATGCCTTTATCCACTCACCCTTCATGGAGGGAAGGGAAGTTGTCAGTCTTACGGAGCAGAACTTGAGAGCTTCAGCTTGACTGCACTAGTGAGTTTAGTTATGGGGCTCACACTACCTCCCCCAGGGTTGGTTCCAGCAGTGTGACACCACAATGGGTGGCGGGAGAGGGTAGGAGATCCCCATGCTTCCGTGATGAATGTCCCACTGACACTGTCTAGGTTGTCAGCAAGTGTTAATAAAAAGCCAAGGGCTTTTAGTCAGCGTTGCTATTATCTTGCAATTTTCTCTATGTACCACTAATTGAATGGATCACCAACATCAATCACTCCCAGCCCCCTGCTTTCATCTACATTAGGGGTGGGATCCCCCAGGCTTCTCTCACTTATAGCAAACCATATCCCAAGGTTGCTCACCTTGCTCAGCCACCATCTCTACTCTCTAGCTGACACTGTCATCTGTTCTCCCTTCTGGACATCTGGGAAAGCCTCCTTATGTCCTTCCTGCTTCCTCTCTACCCATTCCATTCCATTCTCCTCAAAGCATTTGGAGCAAGAGTTTAAAGTGTCACCTCCCCCATAACTTCCCATTACTGTTAGAATGAAACCCAGCCTCTTAACCCTAGCCCTCAAAGCCCTGTCTTCCTGGCGGGGATCTGAAACTCCATGTCCTCTGTATTGCCTCCTGGTCATTAAGCTTCAGCCACACTGGTTATCTAAGTGCTCAGGCAGCCATCACGAAATACCACAGACTGGGTGGCCTAGACCACAGACATTGATTATCTCACAGTTCTGAGGGGGTAGAAGCTAAAGCTCAGAGTGATAGCAGATTTCTCCTAAGGCCTCTCTCTTTGGTTTGTAGAGGGCTTCCTTCTTGCTGTGTCCTCACATCCCACAGGGCCTTCCCTCTGTGCATGCATATGCCTGGTTATCTCTTCCTCTTATTTCTTTTTTTTTTTTTTAAGACAGAATGAGAGAGAGGATGAGTAGGGAGGGGCAAGGAGGAGGGAGAAGAGAGAATCTGAAGCAGACTCCACCCTAAGCGCAGAGTCTGATGTAGGGCTCGATTTCTCGACTGGGAGATCACCACCTGAACCAATACCAAGAGTCAACCAACTGAGCCACGCAGGCACCCCTCTTCCTCTTCTTATAAGTACACAAGTCCTATTGGATCAGGGCCGTGCCCTGATGACCTCACTAATACTAAATACCTCTGTAAACGCCCAATCTCCAAACACAGTCATATTGGAGATTAGGACTTCAGTGTATGAATTTTGGGAAGACACAGTTCACTACATAACACTAGTCCTCCTGCCTTCCCCAGGACCTTTGCTCACACTGTCCTCTCAACATGGAGGTCCCTTGCCAGTTCTTCATGTAGCCACCTCTTTCCTGTCCTTCAGCCTGCAGCTTAAACATCTTCTCTTGAGAGAGACTCTCTCACATCCTATCTAAATAGCCTGGCAGTCTTGTGCTATAACTTTACCTGTTTTGGTTCTCCCACAGAACTCATCACCTCCTGCTAAACACCCTACATCAGACTGTGTGTTTGCTTGTTGCCACCTTTGCCCATCAGAATAAAAATTCTGTGAGAGTTGAGGTCTTGCCTGTCACATACACCACTGGTCACTACTGTGTCCCCCACTGTGTTCCCAGTGGCACATAGTAGGTGCCCAATAAACATTTACTGAATGAATCAAAATGCCTGCAGTGTTAAACCAGTAAATTGGTCCATAATAAGGTAAGTGGGACAGCTGTCCAAACTGAAAAACAAACTATAATTAGTGCCTAAAGATCTTCCTCTAATCAAGTGAGCAGAGCAGAGCTCAAGGCCAAATGACAGGATACTGAGTTAAAACATTGGCAAGGCTATTGCTAAAGTTCCTTCCAAGACAAGTCATCAAAAGTGCATAGTCTGTGCTGGGCTCCCCACCCTGTCACTAGGACATGTGGGATCAAACAGAGAAGTATTTATCAATCTTACTGGTAAAATGCTCTCTTGTTTTAAGTTTCATTTATTAATGAGTAAGATTGAGTCTCTTTTCATTTTTTTTATTAACATCTGTTGTATTATTTGTTTCAGGGCTACAGGTCTGCTTATTAGCCAGCTGTATTTTTTTTCTGTCCTATACATTTTCCTTTACTCAGTTTTAGATTTTGGTCATCTTTTACTTACTGATTCATAAGAATACACAGAACCTAAAATAAAATATGCCATTTATCAAGCTAAAAAAAAGGGCATGTATTCTCTAACCTAGGAATTCCAGTTCTAGGAATTTCACCCATAAACAGACTTGCCTTCGTGCATGAAAATAATGCTCAAGGGTAGTAGCTGCACTTTTACTACAATAGACTCAACTAAAATCCATTTAAATGTTAATAGGGACAGGTTATATAAATTATTCCTTATTGATACATAGAACACTAAATAGCTGAACAAAAGAGTGAAGTCTCAGGTCTAGAATATATTAAATTTGTAGCAAAACTGCAAAACTGTATTTATAGTTTGATTCCAATGGTCTTTTCATTCCATTGAAAAGACATTCTCTAAACACAGAAAATATCTGGAAAAGCCAGAGTTCACAGTGGTGAGGAGTCATAGTAATAAGAAGGGAAGTAGGTAAGAAAGGGATTGACATTCCACTCTAAAGGTGAGTCCCCCTTATAGGTTCAAGGGTTTCCTGTTGTCTTTCCATGTTTGCTTTTGTTTGGTTCTCTTAGTACCAGCCTTGGAGAAGCAAATCTTTCTCCTGTCCCTGCAGCTCTCCAGAGATCCTCGAAATTGCCAGCAGCTGCCCAGAAAGTCCTCCATTCCCCACTTCCTTGAAAAGACCTCATTCTTCTTTAGATTCTTCTAGAACCAGTCTTGACTCATCAAGAGGAATTATTCTTGCATTGGTTTCCTCCCTTGCTGCACCTTAAGCCTCTGTGGGAGGATAGGCTGCATTTGCTAATGGGGCTTATCACTCTGCAGAGCTTCTTAGGCTACTGCAAGGCACAGGACCAGAATTCTAACTGCACTGGAGCTTTTCTGCATAGAGCCATGGCTTACGGTGTGAAAAACAATCATGTACAGCCCACAGACCCTGGAATTCTTGCCAGATTTGAAGAGGTTTCCACTGGAGCTGGCTGTTTGGAAAGTATTTGGCATCCAAAATAACTGCTTTCTCAGTGGTTTCCATGTCTGCCTTCCAGGTGTGCAACCCCAGAAAAGTAGACATTATTGCATCCCAGGCACACTGCTCACACCCCGAACCTGTGCTCAAGCCACCAGTCGATGCTGGGTGCTAAGAGCCATGGTGAGCAACGCCTCCTCGTATGTGAGCATGTCAGGAAGAAGGAATGGGGGCACCAACATGAAATGAAGAGGTCTATCACAGAAAATTGTAGTCATGAATACACCTGAGGATCTCACAACCCCTGGAGATCTCACAAAACTGGAGGGATGGAAGTATAAAAATTCAGATTTTTTTTTACATCTCCTTTTTTTTTTCTTACTCACTCCCAAGGGTTAAAGAAGACAATAGATAAGTAGAACTTGTACCCACCCATAACTTTTGAATTGGGCCTGGTTTAGGGCATTGAAATGACAGTAGCCTTGACTCATCTATTGCTTCACCATTTTCCAATAGTCACTTGCAAACCCACTCCAACTGGAAAGCCATCCACACAGCCAGCTGAAGAAGATCAGCTTCCCTAGATCTTCAGATACTGAGGGTGAGCCTGCCTACCACTGGCCTCACATCACCATTGGCAAGACTAGTGCGAGGCCTCAGAACACTCCTGGCAAGACCCCCACAACTCCCAGCCCTACAATGCTCCCAGCCTTGTCTTCAGGATCTACTTTGAGGACATGCAGGCAAACCTCACTTCGGCCTTGTTCTCTGAGGGTTGTCAGGCCCCACAAGAGGCCTAGGACTTTCGATCATCTTTCATCTCCCTGGACTCTGGTGCTCAAGCATCACTGTATTTTCCTATTTGCTCTTTCACTCTATGACCCACCTCCTGAAACCCTTCCACACTGCCTTCTGGAATTAGAGCTCAACCACAGACTTCTTAGTTCCTCTCAGAAATGTCCTTTTCCTTCCTGCTATAAATGAAGATACTCTCCTCTCAGGAAACCACTTGCTTTTCACTGCCTCCCTCCCAACAGCAAATCCTCATCTTTGAATGTCATGTTATTAACCCTTAGCAACTGAGATTCCAATCTGTTACAATCGCCAACAGAACTCCCTTCCTAATTCCTTTAAGATTTTAGCTCTTGGCTCACTGTCACTTCTCCAACATATATGATGACTTCAGTACCCATATATACAACCTTTCTAATGTCCTAAACTCTTAGTTTCCTGATGCCCTCTCCTCCAACTCTCATACCCTCCACTCTGCCTCAACTGCTCCCTCCAAACGTCATTCCCAGATTTATTGCCAGCAACTATAACCCCACCATTAATTGCAATTTCAAGCATTCTCTCTTTCCAGCTTACCCTCATACCCCAGCTCTAAGAATCTTTGGCCTCCTTGGGGGCTATTAGCCATTGCTCATATGTTTTCATGGTCTCTTGGTTTCCCACTTACCCGACATGTAATGTTCTGTTATTATATTGTACCTTTACAAATTTGCTGAACAATTTACTTTTGCTGTTCTTATCTGGAAAATCCCCATGCCAGGTGAAATCTAAGCAGCTTGCTCTGTGCACCCAGAGAGAAGGTCAGGACTAGAGCAAGCCTATGAGCTTGCTAAATGATCTCATTCCCATTCCTGAATACTATCGTCAAGGGGGTTCCTTTGTTCTCTCCAGCAAACATACATTTCTAGAATTTATCATTCTGCTGTTGCCCTGAGACAGTGTTTCTTAAATTTGAGATTACCACAGACTCAATTAGAGGATACATGAAAACTCAGGTTGCTGGCCCCGACTCCCCACATTGCTGAATCAGTCAGTTTGGGGCAGGGCTGGAGTAACTGCATCACTCAAGTGATGCTAATGCTATTGGTCTGGACCACATTTAAGGAACGACTGCTCTAGACAACTTCTTCATGACCTTCTCCTTTTCATGACTTTCTCTTTCTCCTAAAAACTCCAATACATATTGCCCATCCTTACTCTTAGTTGATGACTTCACACACACACACACACACACACACTCTGAAGAAAACTTCAGAGTTTCCCAACACCAAATCTCCCCTGTGACCTGGAGCACTGCCCATGTGACCTTTCTTCCCTCCTGCTATGATGGGGGGACCTGTTTAGACTCCCCTCTCTAGGGGAGTCTATATGGATATGGATAATGGACTCCATTTCCCCCATCCTAATTTGTGAAGCTACCCCTCCCCCTCTCTCAACCTTCTCCCTACATCTTGAACCTTGCCTCCCATGCCCATCAGTGTCAAGCATGCTGAGAAGAACCTCCTCATGACCCCACATTTCCTTCTATTACCCTTTTACAATATTCCATGAAAATCTGGTTTCCTCAGTTTCCTTCAGTCACACCAAGCACATTACCTACCTACAGCACAGACTTTAACGTGCTGTGTTCTCTACCTGGAAGATTTTACAAGCCTAATTTGACCATCTCCTTCAAGGCCTAGATCAAATGTCATCCTCCCAAGGATGTTCCCTCACCCGTAACCCCCAACCCTCTGTCCCTCACTGACTAGCTGTTCTTACCCTTCTTCTCTGCTGTGTTGCTTGGGATCTGAAATTCCATCTTGGTTGGATTCAGGTAATAATGGACATTAGGCAAAACTAATGTCTTTCACACAGGGATACTGAGAGCTCTTTGACCACATCTAAATTGTCAAGGCCTTCCTAAACAAAGTATGTTTCTGCTATTCCTTCATTGTCTCTTTCTACTCATGTGATCAGTTTCAAGCACCAACTGCACAACTTTTCCCTAATTAAGTGCCATTGGATAATGGGGACTGGGAGGTCTCTCCTGAGGTCACTCCGAATTAATTCAATTCTCACTGTTCCATATGACTCTGGTTAATCTAAAACCCAGATATATGAGACCTGCTTCATCTCTCTTCCTGTTCCCTCACTCATCCCTATATTAAATCCTATTTGGATAAGACAGACAAGAAGAAAGAAAAAGAAAAGACCATGGACTGTCCTCCCCTAAGGAATCACCATGTCAGTGGTGTTAGTGAAATTCCCACATTATTCAAGAGGTACTCCAGTGCTCTTAAGAAACCTAGAGCTGGGGACATCTGGGTGGCTCAGTTGGTTAAGCGGCTGCCTTCGGCTCAGGTCATAATTCCAGCGTCCTGGGATCGAGTCCCGCATCGGGCCCCTTTCTTGGCGGGGAGCCTGCTTCCTCCTCTCTCTCTGCCTGCCACTCTGTCTGCCTGTGCTCGCTCTTTCTGACAAATAAATAAATAAAATCTTTAAAAAAAAAAAAAAAAAAAGAAAGAAAAGAAACCTAGAGCTGGCTGCAAGCAAGCTCCCTAGCACATCACATCACCTGCAACCCAGTGAATCAGACGGGAACGAATCTAGCCGAATCCAGCAGAAAGCATATTCCGTGTGGTCCCTGGGAAAGAAACTAATCGGTCAAACTGACATGATGGATGGATTAAAGGGATTGAAGGACATGCAATTTCTCCTCCACACAGGGGCCCAAATAAAGGACAGGTCACACAAAACCCCCAATAATGAGAGAATGAGAAAACTGCAATTTAAGTATCTGTGCAATTACCCTATAACTAAAACTGGACTACTTTAGTTTGTGGCGATAGTTTCTTGGGAACAAGGGAAATGAACTCTCTCTGTAAAGGCTTAAAAAGCAGATGGATTTTAAATACCCTGGTTTCTCTACTTCAGAGATTAAATAAATAAATAAATAAATAAGGACTTGCTGAGGCTTTAAGTGCTACGTGTGCCGCGAGGCAGAAAGATCAGGCTTTGGTTAAATCATTATATACTCCATCATTCATGTGTCATGTCGTTGAAGGCGTCATGGAAAGAAAAAGAAACGTGTCTCTTCCCTCGTGCCGGCCAACGTAAATCGGTGTTCAGCATGGAAATGATGCACCCTTCAGGTTAGAAGCCTGCAGGTCCAGGGCCTTTAGCCCTTTCAGTTCTCTTATGTGAGAGTATAATAAATAAAACCAAAGCATACATTTTAAAGGAGAAGAAGGAAATGGGAAGGCGATTTGATGGGGAAGACAAAAATCACAGCCCTCACCCTCCTTGGCAATATTCTGCAGCAGAAGCTCTGCACTTACCATCAGAAGGGGTCTCGTTTCCCAGCCCCTTCTCTCAGGGAGCATGATGCCCCAGCAGACATGAGAATGACCCAATTCTCCCAAGGAAGCAGACATTCACCTGAAGTTCTGCTGCTATCTCCGCTGGGAAATTTCCTGTTCCGTTACTGTACCAAATGAGCCCTGGGCTAATCAGAGCCTCTTGGGAAAGAAGGAAAAGTAAAGAGTACCCATCCCCTCGAGTGAGGCTCTGAGCTACTTTCAACTGCACTTACGGCCATAATATCACCCAGGAGATTTCACAGCCCACGTGGGAGAACCAACCCTTCTTTTAATGGAAGATTTGCTGAGTTTATCTTGGTGAAAAGAAAGACCATTTCTGATTAGCATATTCTTTTATCGACTGTGTTCATTAGAGGTGCCGACAAGTGGTTTCAAAGTAATTTTTTTTTATTGTTGCTCAGGACAAAACATATAATTTTCATCATAAGCAAGGTGACTGTCGGTAAGATACAATTCCTGCCTGGTGCTGCCCAGATGTTTAATGAGGAGGAAGATAAACATGGGGCAAATGCCTCCTCCTGCATCTTAAAAAACTGATGTACCCTGTGATGCTTGGTTCAGGGGGTTCAGAGTCGGCCTTTGGTTCAGATCATGATCCCAGGGTCTTGGGATGGAGACTCAGGTGCGGCCTGCTCAGTATGGAGTCTGCGTCTCCCTTGCCCTCTTCCCTTCTCTGCCCGTCATTTGTGCTTGTTCTCTCCATCTCTCTCATGCTCTCTATCTCTCTCTCAACTAATAAATAAAATCTTTTTCTAAAAAGTTGATCCCCTTACTTTGCCACCAACATTTGGCCAGGTTCTTTCCTGTTCTGTAGCCATAGGAAGGATTTTGTTTGGCTAAAGTAAAATGATCCAAGCAAAGAAACTGAGTTCCTAAAGCAAGTGACTTGGGAAAACGTCAGTGGCCCGAGGAGCCCTGAGAAGGCAAAGAGCAGCCACCAGGCAGGGCACAGCCTCTGAAGACCAGAATCCCGCTCACCCGTAGGTATAAGGAGGCTTTACAACTCCACCGATTTCGTAGCCCTCACTTTTACCTCTTTGTGTGTCTTCAATGTGCACCTCACTCTGAGAAAAAGGAACAGACTCATCATTTTCTCACAGGCAGATATTCTTACTCCTTCTTTTGTTTTGGCGAGAAGCTTACCCATACTGCACTGAGAATGCCTCAGCCTCCAACTGTTGCTTCTTCTCCCAAGGGATAGGAAAGCTGTTATCACTTCTATGCTAATAATAGCAAATTTAGCACAACAGCCTTCTGATCTTTCAAACCATTTCAATATTTTGAAAAACAAAAAAACAAAACCCCCTTGGCTCCAGAGGAAAAGGAAAAGAAAGATTTCAGTTGATCAGACCTGGAAGCGATTGTCTAACATTTCTATGCAGCCAGTAATCACACTTTTTTTTTTTTTCCCTTCTGCCACGAAAAGAAAAAACTTTTGTCCTCTCACTATTGTCCTCTCAATTATGGAGAAACTGAGGCATCAACCTTCTACCCCATACACCTTCCTGCATTTCCTGCCTGTCCCACCAGGCTGCTACATAACGTATTCCCTCCTTGGACATCAACTCTCACCTAGGAAATGCTGTTATAAATAAGAAGGTAGACTTAGAGAAACATCATGTAATATCTAAGGAATGTGCTGAAAAAGAAGGTGCGTGGCTCTGGCTCACATCCCAAGTAAGTGCAGCTCACTAGGTCCTGCAAGTTCTTTGTCCCCCTGCATGGAAAATTAATATTGGATGAAAATATAATCATGACACCGTTTCGAATCTAGATAAGGCTTTCCGTCTTAAAAACTCTACATACCTGCAAATAGGTGACCTTATTTCATCTTCATTATATCATAGGCTTGTGAGCTAGAAGATGCTAATATGATCCCCGTTTTATGAAGGGGAAAAGAAGAATCTGAAAACTCAAGCAGCCTACATATATAGAATGGAATTGGAGCCTGACGTTAAAATGTTACATGGGAAAATCACTGAACTAAAACAATTCCATCATTTATTAAGTTTGAGAGTTTGTCAAGGATCCTCATGTGGTGCTGGAAGCTTCTACCTGCAAAATGTTCTCAGTTCTCCAGAGGAGCAGTTTTGCAACTGTGGTTTTCTGGACCCAAAGAAGGGGCAGCTGAATCAACTGAATGAGTCTCCATGTTCAGGTTATTTGAATATGGTGCCCCCAGGGCTGCTCGGCAGGCACATCCTGGGTTATCCCACTGTCTGAGGAACCTCCACCCCTCTCTGGCAGGGAAGACGGGGACAGGGAGAGGTGGAGAGAACCATTAATGTCCAAGGATAAAACCAAAGTGCTCTGAATATTCATTTTCCTTCCTTCTGCTTCTGAAATGTTACTGTAAATGAAACTAAACCAGAATGCAGTACTGATGAACCAAAATCCTTTTTTTTTTTTTTCTCCACAGTTTGGAGGAGCCAGACAGCTTTACCCAGGCTAGCTGTGGTTTTCCAACCCAGGTTTTAAGAAGCAATGGAGGTATGCAGTCGTTTACGTTCAGGCCGCAAGTCCTTTTGAAAAAAAGAAGCCCTTTGCAAGAAGCATTTCTCTCCTGCCCTTAATAAATCAAATAAATAAAAATAAAAACTCTGCCAGGCCATATGCTTCTGTTCCTATCCTTCAACTGGCCTAAAATAAAAAAGATTACCCTCCCTGTTCTTTTTCTTAGCCCTTTACTAGGGGGGAAAAAAAGAGTTAGAGAAAGAAAGAGAAATCAAACAACTGTCTAAACAAATCAATCCAACATTTCCAAAGGCTTTTGACCTGTGGCAATGTCAATCCCATCTTTTTTTTCCCCCCTTTTCTTCCTTTGAATCAATATAACCTATGATTCTGATCACTGCAATATGTCAGTGCCTGCTGAGGGCACATTTTATTGTTCATAAAGCCCTGGACAATAATGAAAAATAAGCAAGAAAACGATAAATTCATTAAAGTTGCAAGAATATTCGAGGAAAAAAGGAATTTCCTGAGGTAACTGTCCTTGACCTGGCTCTTTAATCGAGTGAGATTTCATCACTTTATCTAATATCATGCTTCATGCTTCAGGCACCTAGCAATTCTATTTTAGTGTGGTCTAATGGGCAGCTGACACATCCAGTCAGCCCCAGACTGCATAATATGTGCTGACATACTGTGTGGGGAGCAGCCTTGCACGGCCTGTGCATGTGGGCCTCCCAAGGAAAAAATGTCACCAAGAAAAGGTGCTTCCTAACCACTTCAGGCTTGCCCTTCCAGGTCTCGGTGGACCTCGCATTTTAAGCTGTCTGGGAGCCCTTGCCGGAAGGTAGTCTCTGATTTGAGTTGTGTGTATCTGACTGTAGGTGAGAGGTTGGAAAAGCCTGGTTATGGTTGTCCGAAGCCTGAAAATAGCGTAATGAAGAGTGTCGTTCTAACCGCTTCGCAGGCAGCTCTTCTCAGAACCCCTGATTCAATTTGATATTCTGAGGTTAACGTACTGTATTGGGCCCGAGAATAGGAATGCACATGAAGAGCTTTTATACTTATTCAGTTCAGTAAGCATGGGAAAGTCATCAGCAGCTATGTGTATGCTGTCAGCATGGTGGGGCTTACTTTGGTGTTCTGATTTACGCTCGCTCTTAGCCCCCCTTGCCGTACTCTGAACGAGAAACTCATTTCTTTTTTTTTTCTAAAGTCAGCTTTTGACGTAATAGCCCAGGATATTTTCATAAGTGAAGTGAACAAAGACATACACACACACGCGCGCACACACACACACAGATGCCACAATCTTTGCCTCTCAATTTCCAAAATAGATAAACTATAAAATTTCTAAAAAATATAAAGGAGACTACAGAGCCCTGGTAACTATACGAAATGTGTGACCCTGGACTGAATTCAATGCCAGAGAATGAAAAATGCCATCGAGGATATTATTAGACTGACTGACAAAACATGTGGTATAGATTAAAGTATTGTGTCAATGTTGAATTTTCTGAATTTAATAACTTGCCACGGTTATGGAAGAGAATGTGTTTTCGTCCACAATTCACGGTGAATTAAAGGTATTAATGGGCATGATGGCATGGTGCATGCAAATGATTCTCAAAGGGCTTTAGAAAAATTTAATTAGAGAAAGAGGAAATGATAAAGAATATGTGGTAAAATGTTTAAAATTAGCAAATCATCATGGCTAGGCAAAATAATTGTTGAAAGGCATGGAAAGAAATTCTGTCAAGCGGGGGTTCAGTTGGCTCCCTCCCCTACTGCGTAAGAAGCCAGGTTTGTAACCATTTGCAAATGTACTTCCATATTCCTGATCCATAAATGAACTTTTGAACTGGTCATAATTATTCTCCTGTGTCCTTCATCAATAATTAACATGTGTTAATTCAAAACAAAATGTGTGCATGTGGGGAAAATTTATACAAATTTCTTTCCTTTTAAGATTTTTTTTTTCAAGTAATCTCTACACCTAACATGGGGCTCAAGATCAAGAGTCACACACTCCACCAACTGAGCCAGCCAGGTGCCCCAATGCTATACAATTTTCTTAAGCAATCTTGCAACATTTCTCTAAGTTTAAAATTCTTGCAAAATAAAGTTTCTAAAATTAACGTAAACAGCAAGTGACAGTAGGCAGGGATTATATAAGAATGAACACCTTCTATATACACATATGAAACAGAAATGTTCTTTGTAGAAGACAGTGTACTCAATCCATAATGAAGGCAACTGTAAGGTTAGGTAAGCCATCATCAGTCTAATACCACCATGACTAATCATAGCAAAGCTCCATGATTTCTAGTCTTATTACAGCCCTGGGATATCTGCTTAGACCTCTCTGTCTGCTGTGCCTTGTTTCATATCACATCTTTGATATTTAAGAAACTAGAAAATAACAGCTTTACATTTTCCAACAAGATTGGATGTAGCCCCAAATGGAGTAAGATTATTTCTATCTTGTGGAAGGTGAAAAGTCATGATAGGACTGATCTTGTGGTTCTCACAGTCCATCTAGGGAAGAGGGGCCTTTTGCCCAAAACACTGGGAGTTGCAGTTAGAGAGGGTGTGCAAGAATAAAGCACAGAGCCATAAGTCCATCAAGGGTTGAAAGCAGGACATCTTACCAAAGACAAAATAAGGACATTGTTCTTTTTTTTTTTTTTTTAAGATTATTTATTTATTTGAGAGACAGAGATCACAAGCAGGTAGAGAAGCAGGCAGAGAGAGAGGAGGAAGCAGGCTCCCTGCTGAGCAGAGAGCCTGATGTGGGGCTCGATCCCAGGACCCCGGGACCATGACCTGAGCCGAAGGCAGAGGCTTTAACCCACTGAGCCACCCAGTTCTTTTAAATGCCCCATTTTGCATTCTAAGCAAGAATGCTTTTCATACAACTGCATAAAGATTCCTTTCCCAGTGATTCCCAGCTTTGCTTCCCGTCTAAAGCAATAGGTACCAGTAGAAGTACACTAATAGCTACTGTCATAATATCCCTTATATTGAGCCTTTAACAATGTTCCATACATTCCATATACAATATCACATTATCCCCTTTAATCTTCCCAATTCTCTGAGTCAGATATTATTAGCCCCATTTTACAGTTGAGTAAACTGAAATTCAGAAGCCAAGGACAGTCAGAACTAATGAGTGGCAGAGTTAGATTTCATATCAGGTTAAGTCTGGTTCCAAGTCTAGAAGGCTGAACTTCTACACTAAACAACCTCTAGAACACAGATTTGATGAAAATAAGCTGAGAAATTGCTTTATTAAAAGCTCACTGAAGGAGGGGCACCTGGGTGCCTCAGTGGGTTGAGGCCTCTGCTTTCGGCTGGGGTCGTGGTCTCAGGGTCCTGGGATAGAGCCCCGCATTGGGCTCTCTGCTCGGTGGGGAGCCTGCTTCCCCCTCTCTATCTGCCTGTCTCTCTGCCTACTTATGATCTCTGCCCGTCAAAATAAATATTTAAGGGACACCTGGGTGGCTCAGTTGGTTAAGCAGCTGCCTTCGGCTCAGGTCATGATCCCAGCGTCCGGGGATCGAGTCCCACATCCGGCTCCTTGCCTGGCAGGGAGCCTGCTTCTCCCTCTGCCTCTGCCTGCCTCTCTGTCTGCCTGTGTTCTCCCTCTCTCTCTCTAATAAATAAAATTAAAAAAAAAAAATCTAAAAAAAATAATAAATAAATAAATATTTAAAATAAAAATAAAAATATTTTTTAAAAAAAGCTCACTGAAGGAAACAATACAAATAAAGTGTTCACAATATGGTACTGTCCATGCCATGGCCAAGACTGTTCAACTCTCTTGCATAGCATCATGCTCGTGAAATAAATAGTTTAAATAAAGCACTTAAAGGAATTTAGAGCGAAAATATGCAAAGCAGGGTCATTTTCTTAGATTTATTTAAAGTTACTAAGAAAAAGAAAGAAATGAGGAACTAATCTTTAATTTTCCATTTTGAAAACTTTAAATTCTAGTTGTCAAGACCTCATACTAAGAGTATAAAACAAATCTGACTGCCAAATGGTGAGAAATTTAAAATGCAGAATTTAAGTATCATTGTTTTAGTGATGGTAATAAACTCTATCAATATTTTCTCTATTAAAAACAAGCATTTTCTAAGCAAAAAAAAAAAAAATTAATTTTATTGGCTTTTGCTAGCCAAAGCATAGATAGAAGTGTTCAGAGTCTGATATTGCAGATAAATTGTTATCCTTAATAGTAAACCCTCCCCCATTTTCTGTGAACACTAATCTTCCTTAATCATTGGAAAATATCAAGGATCACTAATGAGACTTTGAAAAGGTCAAAAAGAGGGGCACCTGGGTGGCCCATTCGGTTAAGCAGCCAACTCTCAGTTTTTGCTCAGGTCATGATCTCAGGGTCATGAGATGGGATGCCTGATAGCCTCTGTGCTCAGTGCAGAATCTGCTTGAGATTTTCTCTCCCTCTCCTCTGCACTGCCCCTCCCTCTTGTGCTCTCTTTGAAATAAATAAATCTTAATTTTAAAAAAAGGTCAAAAAGATCCTTAGTCTATTAAAATGATAATTTAGGGGAACTATTTCATTTGTCATCCACCTGTAAGTCCTTACTCAACTAACATTTACTGAATTCACCTAACATTTATTAAATGTATGAAGATACAAGCCCTCAAGTCATTTAGAATTAGAAGGGTAAGATACACATCAACAGTGAGCTGTAATGGAGAGCAAAACAACACAACCCAACAGAAGATATAACGAATAAAAATCACCTTTCTCTTGGAGATGATGCCTTCCTCACTCTAGAGTATTCTAGGTGCCTGTCCATCACATGCCCCACCTCCTTCACCACAGGAACCAGCATATGACCTATGCTGGCCAATCAGAGTCCTCCAGCATTTCCAGAAACGGTGACAGATCCAGAGAGGACACACGATCCAAACAGGGATAGTCAGTGTCCTGTGATGGGGGTTCCAGGTTTTGATATAAGTATTGTGGAAGAGGATATCTCTCCTTCTGAGATTAAGAGCTAAAAACAGCATGTAAATCGGGGGTTTCTAAGAACTACTTTCCTATCATGCATGAGTAAAGGGTCTGCTGAAGTCTGAAATCAACATGAAGGAAATCAGAGCCAAGAAATACAATGAAGGACAAACCCCTGAAAACATTAGCTGGGCACTACATTTGGCCAACTCGATTACTAGACTGCAGTGACATGAACCAATAAACACGTCTTTTATTTACCCCAATTTGTTTGCCATTTCTTTCATTGAAAACTAAATCATCTAAATCATCTAACACCAAGATAATTCCTGAATGGAGTTTGACTGAACTGTAGAAGTTTTTCCATCTTTAATATATCAGTTTACTCTGGGTGCTACGGGAGGAAAGAGGAAAAAACAGTTACCCAAGGCCTCGTGAAGGGGTGATATTTCAGTTGAGCTAGGGTTTCCATAACTATAAAAACAGAGTAAGGACATTTGGGATGAGAAATTGGAGTGAACAAAGACAAAGAAATGTGAGAGCATCTGGTGCTTTTGTAGAACTCACTGGTTCAACACTGAATAGATGTAGAGGGATGAAGGAGAAGTTGAGGCTGGGAGCTAGATGATAAAAGATCGTGGAACAGTTCAGACTGTATTATGTAAGCAAAAAAAAAGCCACTGAAGGTTTGGAAGAAAAAAAAAAACCTTCAAAATCTATCCTATTTCTTGGTAAATGATCCTGATAACGGCCTGAAGAAATTATTAAATTAGGAAAGATTGGAACAGAAATCAACCCAGGACACAGGCGCAGGCCTGGTAGAGAGGTGTTCCTGACATAGGATGGTGCCAGGGCTATGGATAAAAAGGGCTACATTCGGGAGACATTTCAGAAATGAAATTAATAGGGCAAGGTGACTAACGTTAAACTGTTTGAATAGTGCTTTCTGCCAATGGGGAGTTTTAAAAAAGAAATTGCGATCTGATAAAGTTTTGATGAAACAGTTTTCGATGGTTCAAACACCATCTTTCAGGCAAAGTGGAACTAACCTTTGAGAAATGCTTCGAAATGATCCAAAACAGGCAGATGTACTACGCTCACTCTAGTATCAGGAAGTGAAAGAATTTTACTTCTAAGTTTGACTTTATAACACATTTTAAACTGCAGACAAATGAGCTGGCATAATGATAGAGTCACAAAATGAATTGCAAGTTGAATGTTAAATGATGCTTGCTTCCTTTGGGTTTTTCTGTGGTCGGGCTTAATCTCAGGACAGCAACCAAATGTGAATGCAGTTTTCATTTCCTTCCAACCTTTGCTTCTCTTCCTCTTTCTCTTCTTCTTTTTTTTTTTTTTTTCAGTCTTTTCTCTTACTCTCTCATTATATCAATTTTTAGCTGGCTTAGAAGGAAAATTTTCTTTTCATCATAGAAATAAATCAATGTGGTATTTAAAAATGGCAAAAGAATAATCAAAAATACTTTCTATGGTTTTAGGAGGGGGCCAACTTTCAAATTTGAGGCAACAAGTATTTATTGACCATTTGCCACATGGTAAGCACAGTGCCTAGAGTACTTTTCCACCCAAAATAGACCTTTTCTCCAGGGATGCAGTGCTCTGAATCTTTGCTTGGAGAGATGTGACTCTTCTTATCTAATAATTAGAAATTTTCTTCTTCAGCAAGGTTACATTTGTAATCATAATATTAAATTTTAGGGTGATTTCCTTTTCTGGGTTGATTATATTATCATTATAATTCAAATATGGAATGTGGAGATATTCTAGAAATGTCTGTAATAATTTTTCCTTAGGGGACACAAATGTTGATTTCAAATTGTAACCCCTGAAGTGGGGGCAAAGGGAGTCCTCACTGCATGTTTTAACTTCCAGATGGATAATAATCACTCATATTTAGTGAGATGTTGAACTAATAGCAGACAGCAATATTTAGTAATGAGTGTGAAATAACGTGTGCTCATGTTTGGGGAGGAGAAGCAGAGAGCGACTATAGCATGGTCGTCTTTGACAATGAAAGGAAGGCAAAAGGGGAAAAAAAAAGAAAACTGAGTTGTCAATGCCAGAAATCAGTTGGCAATGACAGCATGAAGCCCACCATCCACAGAGAGCCCTCACAGACATTTTTCTGAACCCCCAAATCAATACCATTAAAAAAGGAATCAGCATTATGTTTTTCTTCATTTAAAGCACCTTTTCAGGTAAATAGTACATGCTGTTCTTATTACCCTATGTAATAATCTAGAAGTTTAAACTGTGCACAGATTATTTCCTTTTCCATCTTCAAAATGCAGAGAGGGAAAAATGAATTCTTGTGACCACCTCCAAATGCCCCCTTCACACAAAGAAAGTAAGAAGTTAGGTATAGGACATTACAAGAGAAAAATCTTATTTTATAAATTAAAGATCAAAAATAAAGGCCAGTAGTGAATAAGGATCCCTCAGGAGACATCAGTCTTAAAATAAGTTCTGAGGAACTTGAACATGGTTTTCTTACATATAAAGTTGAGCCCATTAAGCTGTCTGAGCTTACCAAACAAGTTAAAACTACTAAAATTATTTCCAGGGCACCTAGGTGACCCAGTTGGTTGAGCGTCCGAATCTTAGGTCATGATTTTGGCTCAGATTACGATCTCAGGCTCCTGAGATCAAGCCCTGGGTTGAGCTCCACCCTGAACATGGATCTGCTTAAGATTCTTTCTTTCCCTCTCCTTCTGCCCCTCCCCCCCTCCACTTGCATATCTTCTCTCTCTCAAAAAAATTAAAATAAAAATGATTTCCAATAAAACATAACTTCTAAATTCCAATACCACATAGACAAATGTGTTAATTAAAAAAAAAAAGATACATTTCACCAAATCAAGGCTAGCTGCTAAAGAAGAGTATGTTCTCATAATTTCCTTTTTAAACATAATCACCAGCTAATAATTTAACAAAAGGAAAGAGAAATCTGTAACTGATATTAAGCTTGCGCTTTTGTTAGCAAAAAACAAAAAAAACCCCACACACAAAATGAATGCTTTTTCACATCTGCTTAACCTTGGAGCCTCACTGTGATGTTCACTCTGGCTCTGGAAGTTCTAAATGGCGAAAACATTCCCAGCTTCATTTGCAGTATGAATGAGTAATTCTGTGATAACAGTGGCATTTGAAATATTTGTGGTTTTGTGCAACATTTTCTCAGAATTATAAATAAGTCAAAAACACTGAATAATGCAAAAAGGACCCTCCTTAAGAAGCATAGGGGAAGATAAGATCCAGTGAAAAAAGTCATTTGTTGCACAGTGTAGCCCCATTTACAGCAAGACTTAGATGGCTCACACTCGTCCTTGACCAATTAATTCATTAATAATAAATTTTATTAACCATCAATGAATTGACACCTACATTTCCACTTCTGAGCTAATAACAACATTTGTTTAGTAATGGTAAAATTCAGGGTTGTTGGCCTATTTTCTTCAGTTCTACAGTATGTTAACAGAATACAAAATGGTTATCAAATAGATCTTTACATATACATTTTTTATTGCTCTGTCAACCAATATTTAAGTGTAAGAGTTGGGGGTAGTCTGTAAAAACTATGAGATATAGAAGGTTGATGTTCTGGTAAAAAGGATATTTCAGTAAACTGAGTCTAAATCTACTCATGCTACATGTTGGCATATGTTTAAGGTATATGCACAGTCTTAGATGATCTCCCAAATTATGTATTTTTAGATAGTAATCATTTATAGTAACTACAAAGCTGAATTAGCCAGACAATTGGCCCCAATGTCAAAACACTTTAAAAGAAACTTCACAAAAATGAGTTGCCTCCTTTACTTCTGGCTAAAGGAAATAAACAAAGGAGAAGAAAAGTAAGTCCTCCAAGCCAACACATAGGCAGAAAGCAAAAGACTTCAGAAATCCAAGAGAAATGACACACATTTAAAAAAAAATAATACTGGATTTTAAATTAAAGTCTTAACTAAAGTTGTTCTAAAAAATCAATGTGTTCTGCTTCGGGGCAAGAGGAAAGAATTCCAACACATTTGAAGTACACAGTAGGCACCCAATAAATCACTGCTGATTGATGGAAAAGCAATGACAAAAATCTCATGTTTTTCTAGAAATAGACAAAGAACCAAGGTTTTCTCTTTGTCTGGAAGTCCACTTTTATCCTGCATAATACAGGTGATCCAGAAACCATGTCATTAAAAGGGCAAGGAAGTCAGCAGGAGACCTTTGTGAAACAGACTTTAAATTGGCAAAGACAAGAAGCCCCGGTTCTCACTTCTATACCATCTCAAAAAAAGGAAAAAAAAGTTTTCCTAAACTGAAGGTAGTTTCTGTCTTTTCCCCAAGACATGGGGGCAGTAAATCCAGGAATGGCCTATGTCATGAGCACTCTTGGCCTAGCCTCTGAGCACTCTGACCTCATTGTTCTAGGAAGTAAGCGGGGAAGAAAGAAATTGGCTTCCAGGTTCGAGTAATTATTAATTCCTTCACCTCTCCGGATCCTCCTTAATATCCAAAAACCAAACAAAATGAGGTGACAGTGGGACCATCTGGAAAGCTCTCCACTATTCCTCTAATCTTCTCTCCAAAGGCACCTCATGGTGCCCACATAAATACTATTGCTCCATGTGACCAGAGTACAGAGAAGCTAAATGATTACTGTTCTAGACAACACAGAAGACTACAGGTGGTGCTTCCATAAAAATTAAGGATCTTTTTTTCTCCAAGGGCACTGTTTAAGCAGGTGGACAGTACATGAATATCCACTGGATCCTCTACAAAATCACCAGTTTTTTGGCTATGTGGAAGCGTTACCATTAAAAGGGAATTATCCTACTTAGGAGAGAGGGCTGTGTGTATTTAACTTGAAAACAAGATTTGACAAGGTGACCATCTGTTTTCCCTTTCCCACTTAATTACAAAAGGAATGGTACTCGAAGCCAAACAAAATACCCGGAGAGGAACTGAGATTAGGACGTATTCATTTTCTTTGAGAAGGGCAAACCTAGCACTTGCTCATACTGCCTCTTTGAAGACCAGCAGAATTAGCGCCTTCGCATTGGCTCTTGAATCCCAGCCACTTGGCTGGTAGCCAGTCAACCTGAAAACAATGACATCACTCAAACCATTGTTAAAGGCTTCTCTTAGGAGGGTCGAAAGTCCTCTGGGTGACATCTTGTTCCATCAGCTTGCATGGAATCATCTTCACCCACAGCCAGAGTTTCTAACCAGCAGAGTTTGTTCGGTGTATATTTATTTTTGAATAAAATATGTTTGAATACAAAAGTGGACAAACAGTTCAGAGGAATGCACAACTGACCCGGAGTCCAAAGCTCTAGATACCAGCCCTGGAGTAAGTCACTCCTTACCTGTGTGACCCTAGGCAAGTCACATAACCTCTCTGAGTCTCAATATCCTTATCTGTAAAATGGGGTTAGTAATACCAGTTCTCCTTAACCTTACAGAATGTTTGGGAAATTTCACTAAGATAATTGGAAACCAATAGGTAAGATGTAAAGTAGTTTACAAAGTATTAACAACAACATCAACAAAAACCTGTCACAGTGAGCCTCAAAAGAATCCCATCAGGGACCTTTCTATATCATGAGTTAATCCCCACCAGTGGATAAGATAGTTTTCCAGTTACCCTTTTTTGTTTAAGCAGGAATTTGCTGACCAGCTTCCAAATGACCATGAGTTAGATTGTCTTCGAGAAGTAATTATTTCAGAATAATTGGACTTGTGTAGACATGATTTTTGCAAGAGTATAAGTGAACTCTGTGTGCCTTAACTCTTTGGTATTTTCCTGTGACTACAGTGACCTTCATTCTAGTGTTTCATTCTCCAGTATGGGAACCACCAGCCACGTGTGCTTATTTAAATTGAAATTAATTAAAACTAAATAACATTAAATCTTTAATTGCTCCATCATACTAACCACATTTTAGCCCCAGGTGGCTAGTGGCTAAGATACTGGTTAGCACAGGAACATTCACATCACAGAAAGTTCTATTGGGCAGTCGCATTAGAGCATTAAAAAAGTAAGGCTTTAGGGATACCAGAGTGGCTCAGTCCTTTAAGCAGCTGCCTTCAGCTCAGGTCATGATCCCAGTGTCCTAGGATCGAGTCCATATTGGGCTCCTTGATCTGCAGGGAGCCTGCTTCTCCCTCTGCCTCTGCCTGCCACTCTGCCTGCCTGTACTCTATCTCTCTGACAAATAAATAAAATCTAAAAAAAAAAAAAAAAAAAGTAAGGCTTTACTCAAAGTAAAGAAGTAAATGCTTTCAAGTTTAAGCTTTGACTCAATTCTGCCTTTTCTTGGGCAAAAATGACTTAGACTCCCCACGACCCAGTTTTCTTCATCTACAAAATGGGGACAATAATAGTATGGTTTGACAGAAAAACCATAAAAATTAAGTGAAATAATATAGGTAAAGTATCTAGTATATACACTCTACAAATGTTATTTATTACTGTATTTGATCAAGTCTAAGATGCAGAACTTTTCACATTTTAACATAACTCAAATTCGTATGTAATTTATAGTCGGTGCCAAAAGAAACTTGGCAGAGAAGTGAGTTGTGACATAGATGTCAATGCCTGCACATGTGCAAATTAGCATGTGTATGGGAGGTTAGAGATTCATCTGAGTCTCACCTAAGCTGAGAGCTAAGCCTTGTTAGCATGGCAAGTAGTTGAACCTCATTTTAAATTTGGATCCTAATTGTCATTTAAAATGGCTTTTAAAAGAATTGCCTAAAATTTAGCAGAGAAACAAATAGTAATTATCTTCGCAGAATATTGTCATTCTCTGTACAATACAATTAAAGGCCAAAAAAATTGCCAAATCTCTCGGAATAAGGCATGGCTTTCTCAAAACCATAAACATTTGACAGTGTCCAGTCTTGAAGCCCAAACAGCCACCACTCCAGTACCAGCACCCATCCATCAGAAATCCCCGTTGATTCTTAAGAACTGTTTAAGGGCCAATACACCATTCAGTGAAAGGGGAAAATATAATGATGACTTTAACCACACTGGAACAGTTCCTCAAGCCCAGAATACTGTGATACGCCTTGAAATTAGTCTTTTGTTCTGACATGTGCTGAAGGGAGACAGATTAGAAATGATGGGTCATGAAGTGGCATGGAGGAGGTCAGCATGACACTATGGGCGGTGTTCAAAATAGACTCAGGAGAATATTTGGGTTTTGGATGTGAAAAGGCTTGGGTTCGAATCAAACTTTTGAACTAAAGGATGTATGTCTATCAGAAAAAAAATAATAATAAAATTTAAAAAGCTGCGTAAACACCTATAAATATAGGTGCTTTCTTTCCCCCCTGAAAAGCTCTTATAAAAGGTGTATCTAACAACCCATGGTGGCTGGTATCCTGGCATCAAGGAAAGGCGGGATTCCACATTTCCCCCACCATCCAAGACTGAAGCATTTCTGTGAGACCTCTGGTAAGCTGAAATGGCGTAAAGCAACAGCCTCCCTCCCCTTTCCACAATTTGCCACTTTGCTTGTCCAAAAGACCTGCGTTAGAACAGTAATTGGCTTTTCTCCTTAGAGCAAAATCCTCCTCAAATTTCTTTCACTTAGTGAAAAATAGGTACTAATGTAGATCTTTCATAAAAATGAAGTGGCATATTGCAAACTTTTGAGGACCAGAGCATACCTGTATCAATAAGAAAAGCCATGTGAGGAGAGAAGGAAGAAAAGAAAATCCTTCTATCTCCTGAACTTAGCTCTAAACTTAGACAGTTTTTTTGGTTATTTTTTTTAAAGTTTCATGTTAGTAATATATTTCATCAAATCTGATCATTTCACTGAGAAATACAATTATTTTAAAAGCCCCTAAGGGGGTGGGGGAGCGGAGAAAAATCTTGCCAATAAAACTGATAAAAGTAACTTCTTATCATTTAGAATTTTAGGTGTAATAGTGGTACCATGGTGACATGTTTGTTTAAAAAGCCCTTACCTTTTAGGGATCCATGCTGAAATATTTACAGAAAAGCTAATATGAAATCTGGGATTTGCTTCAAAATAATGTAGGAGGGTAGAGGTGAAGGGTGGTGCGTATGTATGATAGGCAGACTGCTAAAATAGTTCCCAATGATCCTCACCTTGGTAGCTATGCCCTTATGTAATTCCCTCCCCTTGAGTGTGGGCTAGACCTAGTGACTTATTCCTAAAGAACAGAATTTGTCAAGGATGGTGGGATTCTTCTTTAATGATTAGGTTAAAAAACACTGTGACTTCCCTTCTTGCTTGCAAGCTTGGGCCATGTTGTCAGATGCTTTATAGGGATAGCCATGTGGAAAGGAACAGGGAAAGGCCTCCCTGCAACAGCTCACGAGTCAATGACTCCCGTCAACAACCACTTGAGTAAGCTAGGAAGTCGATCCTTCCCAGGTGGGATGAGGTGACTGCAGCCTTGTGAGATTAGCCAAAGGATCCAAATAAGCCCTATCTGGAGACCGAATCCACAGAAACTGTGAGATAATAAGTACAAGGTGTTTTAGGATGCTAAACTTGGGGTAATTCATTTTACCCCAATGGATAACCAATACAGTATGTTACAAGACTGGCCACAGTTTGATGACTTTTGAGGAGAGTGAGACATATATGGGGGTTCCTCTTCTTTCTACTCTTGTATATGTTTGAAATTCTCCATGACAATGAGTACTTCGAAAGTAATCAGTGAAATATGGTAATGATGATTCACTGCCTTTCCTATCTTCCATCATGGCAGTACCAATATTTTTCCATATGGCCAGGCACTGTCTGTATCTTCCGTTTTGATGTTTCCTGTTCTGACTGGTCTACGGTGCTCCATGAGACAGTAAATATTTAGTGCCTGCTAAGCATTCATGAAGAAATGACCTAATTCGCCCACTTAAGAAACCAAATAAAAACTAAGAGGAAAGACTCTTCTTACATTTGTGATAAATTTGGAAAATGGACACAGCATAAATGAAGGGAAGTAATGATTAAAAGAATATTTAAATAAAGGGGGAAAGGAGCTCTGATGTCGGACTAAGAAATCATAGATGATGGCAGATTTGTTAGCTCATTTCCCAGGCTGTGCACCAATTGGTGTCTCAGCTTTTGTTTTGTTCACTCTACCAGCAGGGCAAAAGGGGAAAAAAAAAAAAAAGAAAGAAAGAAAGAAAGAAATGCACTATTCAGATATTTCCCCCTTGTCAACACATGTAGAAGATGTCAGAGATGATGGAAACAAATAGCAAAACTTAAACATTAAGTTAATTAAGGCAAATTAACTATGGAGTAGGGGTTTGAATTCCTACTGAGCATGCAGCTTGCCGATGCATTGGTCTTAAGTTTATAAGGTCAAATCTCAATAAAATTTAACAAGTGTTTTAGAAGAGATATAAAATGTTTTTTATCAACCCACGCCTAATTTTCTTATCTCCTTTTGACAGGGATAATTTTAAATTAGCTATTTGCCACTTTGTTCTCATAAAATGATTATAGGATGTGACTCACTGAGGCCTAAATTATGTGGATGTGCTGGAAAGAAATCTGCTGAGCATCAGTGGTTGGGACGAGTGACAGTTCAGTCCTTGGGAGCAGATCCTCTTCTACTGTGATCCAGTCCACATAGGGAGAAATTGTATATAAGTAGTTAAACATCCAAATTCTTGGTGGGACCACCTGGCTTCAAAGTACAAGCTCTGTTACTTACTTAATAAGCTTGGGTAAGTTCTTTAAAAGCTCTAAGGTTTTACTCATCTTATAAGTGTACTAATCTGATAAGAGACTAAGATAATGTAGTTCTATATTTGTTAGAAGGAGTAAATGAACTAGCACTTGTGACTGAGCACAGGGTGGGGCACCATAATTGCCCCTCGATATATGAGCTATTATTGTTATTATTACCAAAACCAACAGAAGACAATTTTAGACCCTCAGCTGCCCAAACCTATACTCTTAGGATGTATGAATGTGAATTATGGTATAGAGTGCTATAAACCTCCCATTCCTCAGTTGACATTTTGATGTTAAAACTGGGTGGGGGAGAGTTAGGAGGATGGATTTATGTCTTTAATTTGCTTCCTTATATTATCACAATGTAACATACTTCTAGGATCATAGTATACCCCTAATTCAGTGTTTTTCAGCTGAAGGGCAACTTTGTCCCTTAGTGGGTCCCACAGGACAACTGGCTATTTTATTGTCATCCCTGAGAAAGTGCTACTGGTATCCAGTGGATAAAGACCACTGCTAAATATCCTACAATGCAAAGGACAGCACCCTCTCCACCACCACCATGAAGAATTAACCAATCCAAAATGTCAACAATGCCAAGGTTGAGAAACTTTACCCTAGCTAAAGCCAAGAACAGAATTGTCCTTTTAGTTGGCCTTTAGAGGTTAGGAGCAAGTATTTAACAATAGTTAAGATGGGCTTTAAGCTCTCTTACTTTCAACCAATGGAAATACTCACGATTCTTTAATCATACTGACCAAAACTTCAGAAGGCCTCTTCCTGATGCTGTTAGTTAAAACAGACTTTACTTTTTGAGAAGAAAGAAGAACAGATATGCCAAAAATAAGCAAAAAATCTCCTATTGTTCCTCATTATTGTGACCTGGAAAAATGGATACATATTATATTATGTGTGTTATAAATATATGACCTATAAATAATTAGGATGTACCATCTTATACTTCCTTATGCCAAGAGCTGTGACCCAACTGACTCAAGACCATTGTATGCTAAGGGTGGGTAGAAGAAGGTAGAAATTGAGCACCTGTATGATTTCTTCAGTGGTTCTCACCTTCCAACCAACTCTCCTCTCCACTCCAATCAAAATACTTCTAATAGTCTCTGTGGATATTTCTCCACCAACAACCAACAACGGACCCCCAGCATCATCAGCTACCACAGCATTTCACACCACCTATTATTATTTGAAGAGCTCGAAACCAGAAGCCCTATTTTTCCACACTGCAAATATTTGAATGGGCTGTCAAAAAGACAGAAATATGCCCCATCCAACAGCAACAAGCCCTGTGCAAACAAATCAAGTGGTGCAGAAATCCTTTGCACAAGATGATAGGGAAGGCCTCCATGCTGACACTGTAGGCGAGCCAAGTTTTCATGTACTTGGATGGCTGACCTCCAACTTCTGACATATTCATTATATTCCAGCATGTCGGCTGCAGATTGCATTGAAGTGATGACAGCTACAAGACAGCCAACGAGGAATATGGCCATTCTGGCAACAGGTGGCCTTTCACTTGTACTGGGAAAGTTAATCTAGTTTATCATCAAAGTATATTATGTTCAAGGAGTGTCATGTTTTGAGAGCTCTAGTGACAGATCAAATAGAGAAAGCATTCTTCCGTGGAACGTGACATTTTGGGGAGACCAACCCTTTCAAACCACTTCATTGTTTATGCTTGATTCAGGTCTGCTCAGTTATTCTATTGTCTCAAGGCTTTCAGTTTCCAGCTTGTGGTTTGTGTCCTCTGTCAAGGGCTAATGGAGGTATCCACAATCTCACTTTAAATAATCAAATGCCCGTACTGCAAGGAATTTTTAATGGCCCTAATTTGTCACTAGAAAAAAAAATACTGAAGAAAAGGCCAGCAAAAAGGTATGTATTCATATCCATGCAAACCAACCATCATATTTCCTGATGAATTTTTGAGTTATAGATGTTCAAAATCAGCTCTGCATACCCCCCTTCAGAATACAATTTTTAAGAATAATCACTGAAATGAAATCATATCCAAGACTCATAATGGGGAAACA
The DNA here is from genome assembly GCA_003697995.1 of Taxidea taxus jeffersonii. Lineage (NCBI taxonomy): Eukaryota > Metazoa > Chordata > Mammalia > Carnivora > Mustelidae > Taxidea > Taxidea taxus. The sequence goes on from RCUC01166098.1 coordinate 29,465, forward strand.
ATGGCCCCTGGAGGGTACTAACTTCTCTCTGGGTTTAACCTTGGATTTTGGCAGGAAATTCCTCCCCAACCTCTCTCCCATTCCCACTAGAACCTGAGATAAATGATGCTAGATGGTAATATTTATTCAGTCATCTCATTCCATGGCTGCCTTCCAAGTTGGATGATTATGTTTTGCTGCACTTTGGACCTCATTTGAAAAACTCTTAGTACTTCTAAAACATAGGGAAGCAATCAAAATTCTCATTTGCCCTGTGGAAAATAATTCTGATTTGCGTGAAAGTCCTCTAGCCTATTGGGCCATTCTTTATGAAGAGCCTTATGGAAGGAGGAACAGAGTAATAGTGCTTATATTTTTTTCACTCTATGTGAATGCCTTTTTGCCCAGGGACAGTCAACATTTAATCTCTAAAAGCAAATTAGTTTCTTCAGTCCACAACTACTTTTCTATATTTGAAGGGATGGTAGTGGTCCCATAAATATAAACAGAGAAGGCTATCTCTATTCAGAATACTTCTCTCATGTTCTTGGACCCTGCTGAAAAATTGGGGAGTAGGCATCAGCTGACTCATCTCCAATGTTGATGATTCTGAAGCATTAACCTGCCATCCTAACAATTTGGTAAGCACCTCTTTGGGAATTAGTCAAATTGAGCACACTTAGGACCAACAATCTCAGAAAACAAAATTCTCCTGATACTGAACACTTCGGAGGGAAAAAAGTACTGAGGAAACAAAAGTAACGTGATCTAATTTTGTTCTATACCCATTCCATCCACCTATGACTTAAAATATGGCATAAATATTATGGCATAAAGTTAAATTTTATTTAACTCAGATAATCACTACATAGCACTTAAGATGTGCTAGACATTGTTCTCAGTACTTTCATATACATTAAAGTATTTCATCCTCATAAAAATACCCTCAGGTAGATACTATTATTACATTTTTATAGGTGAGAAAACTGAGACACAAGAGTATAAGTATATTATCAAGGCCACAAACCTAGTGACAGAACCTGGTCAGCCTTATGCCACAGTCCATAATAGCCACCATGTTATGCTATCTCCATCAGCAACTTAATAACAGCATGAATAACACCCAAAATATTATGAGGCAGATTAGATACTGTGCATGTTATATTTAATCCTTACCACAACCCAATGAGAAATTATCATCCCCATTTTACACATAAGAAAACTGATGATTAGAGAGGTTCAATCACTTGTCTGAAAACTCACAGCAAGCCTGTTGTGGAGCTTGGACTAGATGATGTGGAGTTAAAGAGATGAAACAGAAAATAATTGGACAAATGACTGAACCTCCGTAAGGCTGACATTTAACCAACTGAGCCACCCAAGCGCCCCTAGAATCATATTTACTTACGTCAATGAATAAAGTAGCATAAAGTATGAATGTGAAGTACAATCCAATTCTTTTTTTAATTTATTCATTTATATGCATATAAATTTCAGGTGCATTTACTAAATGCACCAAAATATTAACAAAGAATATTCCTAAATGGTAGGAGTATGAGTGGTGCTTTTTTTTCTTCTTTATATTTTTTTAAAGTTGTATTTTTTAAAGTTTCTACAATTCAATATGCAGTATGTATATAATAAGGAAAAAAATAACAGTCATTAGAAAACTATAGGAAAACTCACTATCCCATCTGCATAGGTCCTCACTTTTGGCATCCATCATGAGCATGATACTTCCCCAGCCCAGGTTGCAGTGGGACTGGAGACAGGTTCTCCAACTGGAGTGAAGAATAGCCTGAAGCCTACATAACTGAGGAAACACACAATCTAGAACAGTGGTGGAAATCATTGCCAAAAGAGCCAGAAAAACCAATGAAGCCAATCAATGGATGTGGCAAGATCATAGTGGGAACACAATAGGATCTACCCATGGAACACGAGGAGCAAAGTCTGTAGCCTGGAAGGGAAGCAGCAGAAGAGGAGAGCTCAAGCAAAGTGAAAATAAGCTCAGAAAGAGGACAAGTATTGCAGACACCTACAGGGCTTCCCCTTTCGTGACTTGGGGCTTAGTCCTGAGGTGGTCCCAAGCTTAAGGAAGGCAATTGAGGTTGGACCAGCTCAATCCTGATTCCCTAACAGAGCCATGTGAGCCAGCCGCGCATTAGGGAAGTACCAGTCATGGAACCCGAGGCCAGGATAAACAGCACAGCTTTAACCTCCCAAGAACAGCACCCACCACCCCCACCTCAATTCAGGCATGACCAGAACAAGCGTCATGAGCCCAACAATCACAGCTACTTTCAGGATGCCAAAGGGATACAGATTGCAGGCCAACTCAAAAAAGAAAAGACTATCTTGAGATTTAGACATTCCAAGGAAAGAGTCTCTTTTAAGAAATTTTCCAGGTTTGGGGTGCCTGGGTGGCTCAGTGGGTTAAAGCCTCTGCCTTTAGCTCAGGTCAAGATCCGAGGATCCTGGGATAGAGCCCCACATCGGGCTCTCTGCTCAGCAGGGAGCCTGCTTCCCTTCCTCTCTCTGCCTGCCTCTCTGCCTACTTGTGATCTCTGTCAAAAAAAACAAAATCTTTAAAAAAAAAAAAAAAGAAATTTGTCCAGGTTATAGGGAATCCTGGGAAGTTGCTGGAGAGAGCCAGAATTAGCCTAGTTCAAGGGAACTCCTGAATAAGAACCAGGCAAGATGTAAAGGCTGTCCTGCAAATATAACCAAAGACATGGAGCTGGTCTAGATGTAGAAGCTTCAGCTTCTCAGAAATACTGTTGCTTGATATTACATTTCTCCCAAATTCTGTTCTTTCCAGCCTGCTACTTTCTTTCAGTTATCCTTCAGCTGTCCTTCATCATGGATATATTCCATGATTGTGCTGTGCTTTAAGTATGTGGTCTGCAGATGACCAATTCTTAAAATTTCTTGAAGACTCATTTTATAGTCCAGTAAATGGACAGTTTTTATGAAGGTCGCATGACATGCAGGAGTATACTTCCACAAAACAAAACTTTTTAACTGCATTGTTTAAATCTTTTCTATCCCATTCCTTCTCTTCTCAACCCACTGATTGACTGGGGGAAGATATGACCACCTGCTCCCTGAAATTCTTTCATTTCTTCTTTATTAGGTATTCATGTCCAATACCCACTCCTATTCTGCTCTTCCCCATCTCAACAATGGACAACACTGATGTTTCCACTTCACAAAGTGGAAAACATGGGGTCATTCTTGACCCCTCTTTGTCTCTTGCATCAAATCCCGTAGGCTCTGTTATTGAAATTACACCAGAATCTGACTCATTCTCATGCTCTCTAGTAGTCCAAACCACAATCACCTCTTGTGGATTATTGCAACAGCCTACAAACTGGTCTTCCTGTTTGCTTGTCCTCCTACAGTCTAAACTCTGCACCACAGCCTGAGTGATCCTTTTAAAACAAAAGTGTAACATGTCACACCATTGCTCCAAGGTATCCATCTCACCCTGAAAAAAAAAAAAAAAATACAAAACCACCACAATGGCCGTCAAGGTCCGCATGATCTGACTCATGACTACCTTGCTGCCACAATCTCCTGCTACTTTCTCTATTGCTCACTCCAGTCCAATCACAACCGCCTCCTTCCTGTTCCCTGAACACATTAAGCAGAGTCTTGCTCAAGGTTTTTGCATCTGCTAATCCCTCTGCTTTGAAAGCTCTTCCCCTATAGCTCCATATTGATTATTCCTTCACTTGCTTTGGGTCTCAGCTCCAATGTCACTTTATTTTTAAAAAGCATCCCCTCCTCTTACCCTCTATCAAAAATAGTCCCTCCATATGGTTTCTCTTCCTCCCCTTACACTATATTTCATAGTACACATTACCTCCCCAAATTTGTTTCTTTGCTTAGTACTTAATTACCTATCCTCCACTCCCAAAGATTAGACTAGACTGTAAATTTTAAGAGTGCAAAATTTTTGTCTGTTTTGCTCACCAGTGTGTCCTCAAGCACCTAGAACGGAGTCTGGCCTAGCTTGGCTTTCAGTTAATATTAAATAAATGAAGGAGCACAATTTTAGGAACTCTATTATAAAAGAATATAGAATTCCTGGTGAGTTAAAATGGTAATGATTATATAGTAATCCCTTTATCTCTAAAGATGCTTTTGGCCTTAAATTTACTTTGTCTGAATTAAATATAGCTATGCTGATGTTTGTTTGGTTAATATTTCTGTGACATAACTTCTCCCATCACTTCCATTTGCCTTATGGAATTTTAAAAAAAATTTTATTGAAATTTCAGCGTAATGTTAGTTTCAGGTATACAAATTAGTGATTCAACACTTCCTTATATCACCCAGTGCTCATCATGACAGGTGTACGCCTTAATTCCCATCACCTATTTCACCCATCCCCCCCATGCCACCTACCTCCCTTCTGTCCATTGACCTTATGTTTTAAAGATCATTTATAAGCAGCTCATACCTAATTTGATATTTTTAGTGCAATCAGAAAAGCTGTTAACTTCTAATCAAATTCAGACCACTTATATTTATTTATCATCATATTTGTATTTATTTATTATTTTGTGCTTTCTATTTGCAACATTTTTCCTGAATGTCTTCTACTGGTGCTTTCAAGAAGATTGCTCACCACCGGTCATTATGCTTTAAGTAACATGTCTTTTCTTCTGGGCTGCTTTTAAGATCTTGCCTTTGAAGTGAATGTACTCTATGTTTTACAATGTTTCCCTATGAAATATCCCAGCTGTGGATTGGATTTTAGTCATTCTAAAATTACTTATTTTAAAGCCTCCCTTTGCTGATTCTATTCCCTCAAATTCTTCTTATTTTGGGAGTGTTTTTTTTCCTTTTATATTTCATAATTTTGGATCATCAATGCATGTTCACTTAGACTTTACAGGCGGGACTGCTAAGGAATAGGTTGATACTTTATCTCTCTAGAAAAATTCTGTGTTGCTTCTGTCAGGCCAGAGAAATTACCAGAAACAAACCAGATTTTGGAGGGGATGCCACCTTATCATGAATCCTTGGTTTATAGATTACCAAATCATACAGGTAGTATAACAAACCCATACACACATAGACTTATAATTATGGTGTCATGAAGGAGACGTTTTCTCCCACCCAGAACCCGAGTCAAAAAGACCAATAAGCCTTTTTTTCCTCCCCTCTCCCTGTGCTAGTAAGTGGCTCTGTGACATAATGTTCATTTCTCTGTATCCCACACTCCCAGTGTTACTGTCATTTAGGGTAGTTACTTTTAGGATCCTATGTACGGGGGGTAGGGGTAGTCATTTTCTTTCCTAAGTCCCCTCACTACCAAGACTAGAGATTCCATTCTTATTTTCTGCCTGTTGACCATTTACATACATGCCCGTTGTCTTCAGAATCAGCACCCACCACCATCACAAGGCAGATAAAAGTTAACTCCCATATTAAGCTTAGCTTCTCAGTTTCCTCACCATCTTTCGTCCCTAGAATTTCTTTAACTATCTTGAATATTCTGCTTTATTATATTTTGCCAAGCCAATTCAGCTGTTTTGTTTCAGCCAAGATTTTATTGTGTTGTTTTATGCCATCTAGTCTGCCACGTATTGCTAGAAATTGAAATCCCGGTCACCTCTCTGTAAAATATAATATTCCCCTGGGGTGCCTGGGTGGTACAGTTGGCTAAGTGTCAAACTCTTTGATTTCAGCTCTGGTCATGATTTCAGGGTCATGGAATTGAACCCCACATTGGGCCATCTGCTTGAGATTCTCTCTCTCCCTCTCACTCTGCCCCTTCCCCTGCTCACACTGTCCCTAAATAAATAAATAAATAAAATCTTTTTTAAAAATGTAATAAAATATTCCTCTTCCCTTTATAATCCTTTGCTACTAAAAATCCCGGCAGGCTTTCACATATAATTTACCATCAATCTTATTGTGGCTGGAGTTGGTACAGTCTACCTTGAACTTGATTTGGCTCTGTGCCTGCCTGAGAATTTCTGAGGTTCACTGCAGTCTGGGTCTCTTCTAAACCAATCATCCTTCCCTCCCTTTCTCTTTTCATGAGTGTCAAACTTTTACTATGGTGTGAAGGCTCTCTCCACCTAATCTGCTTCTTATGCCTTTACCATTCGCAGGCATTTCCCCACACAGGTCTCCTGGATGTCCAATTCTGCCTTGACGTCTGCTTCTCAAAGGACCCAACCCAGCACATTTAGTGAGGATGAAGTATGCCTTTTACAATTATATATCTTTGTATCATAAATTTCATGGTACTTTTGCCTAAATTGCAACAAGCTCTTTGAGATTTCTGTATTTCTGTGAAGGTGGCCTAGCGCGGTTATTACCCACTAACCAGGACTCCTGTGCTTCAAACTCTGATTTGAAGAAACCACTGCTCTTAAAATACTTGTGACTGGTATGATATTTGTGAGATAATCTTCCTGAACACTTGTCAACCTCATTTTAGAATTTCCAGACTACAGAAACATTCTAGAACCATCTATGGCTTGGTAAAGTGAAAAGTGATTTGGGTAGAACACCTGTCATGTTCTGTCCACATAGAAGAACTTTGTTATTTACACTCCTCTCACAAACTCTCCACATAGCCACTGATTAGGGAAATTTTGATAGGATACAAATCTCTTTCTTTCAGGAATTTTCTCTGACACACTCAGCCCACTCTCAAATCAGTTAGGGTTTTTCTTTCACAAATAATCCCTGGAGTAATTTCTCTGCATGTATTATTTTTTTTTATCAAATTACAATTTATTGCAGAAATTTTATTACAAATTTGGAACTTATGTTGTATTACTTATGATACTCAAAAGGTCCAAATCTGCAGTTAAACTGAGATTCAGATAAAAGATTCAACTTTTTATGTTTATGCCTTGCATTTTTCATTTAAATTTTTCTTTGAATTCAACGAACTCATTTTGTATTTCCTTGTATCCCATATAACACAGACAGATCATTAAATATTGTGAAATACCAGAATAAAACCTAAGAAGGATTTACTTTCTCAGTGAATTCCCATACCCTAGACTTATTCACAAGATTTCCCAAAAATTCAACTAATTTTTTAAAAGAAATATATGAGGATGGAGGCATTTTTACTTAAAATATTCATAGATATCAACAAATTCTGAAGTACTATTATTTTTATTTTATAGATGATTCAAAATAGAATGTTTTTATTTTTATGCAAATTGGTTTATATTTGAAATTACTCACAGATGTGAAGACCTTTTGAAAAAAATTTAACTCAATATCTATTAGTTTGTTAGCAGTTCAGAAATTATATTCAATAAAATGATCATATAATTCAGTTTATTTCTTCAATTTAAGGCATTTCAAGGTTAAAGTGCCATATTACCTGACTAATCTTCAATTAAAAGAATGTATTTTTAATTGAATAAATAAAAAATTCAGTTTCACCATCAGCTCTATTAAATAGTAACACAATACACAAACAGGAAAACAAGATGAAAGGAGTAAGTATTCATTAACCTTTGCTGTTATAATGAAGCAAATATTAGTTGGACTAATTTTAATAGCATAGCACCAAAAAAAGGATTTATGTAGATTTTTTTTTAATCAACAAAAAAGAAATGATAAAAGGATTATGTGTTGATAGACTCTGTTGGTAGAAATCTCTTCTTCTGGGATACTACCTTAATCTTAAATTCAGAAAAACTACTACCAAGATGTTCACAGCAGTCTTATTTATAACAATCTAATTGACTACAACCTAAATATTAGGTATGGCCTGAAATGTTTAGCAAATCACTTAACATGGATGGAATGGAATTTAATCAGAAAAAATATGTTAGTTATATTCTAGCCTATAAAATACAATCAGTGCTACATTTGTGGGATGATCTTCCTGAAAACTCGTGGAACCTCTTTTCAGAATTACTAGGCTAAAGCTGCATCTCAAACTTTCTAGGACTTGTTAAAACGGGAAACTGATTTAGACCAGGCACCTTTCATGGTCCATCCATGTAGGAAAGTTTTGTTCTATTAAGTTCTCAGAGCAGGGAGAATGCAAATCCTCTTATCACAGTAAGATCAAGGTCAGGATTTATTAGTTCACGTGGAGTAAAGTAAAAATAATGAAAAAGTGGGAAGAAAATTTGTCAAGTAGACCCCAGGGAAGTTCTGAAAATTAAATAAATTCTAGCTGTAGTCTAAAGAGTTGAAAGTTCTTTTTTCTTCTTGTCACTGTATTTCTCCAACCCTCCTCTAGCTCTTCTCGAGCTAGCAGAAAACAGTAGAGGTGGGGATTTTTGACATTCATTGTGCAGGTACAGGCTGTAAAGTTGGCAAAGCATGAGTTCTCTGAACATGACTCTCAAGGGGTAGCCTGTGCTGGGAAACACTGGAGATGGGGAGCGAGGAGCGTTGAGGGCACCATAAAGGAACCAGCTTTGAGTTGGGGAAAATAGAGGAGAGAATGGGCAAACCAGAGAAGAAAAATAGAGGGCACTATGGAATGCTTATTAGGTGCTGCCTTGCACTGACACTTGCCTTTTGGTATTAAGACTGATGACCCAGATTAAATAGAGACCAGCTGTTTATTGATTCCTGGTGACAAACATAAGTCAGAAGGCCCTTTTGGATCTGTGCACAACTGAAGATCACATTTTTTGTGCAATTCACTTCTGGAATTTTCAGACTCTCTCCCTACCATCTGGTCTCCCCACCTAGTGCTTAGCATCAGCTAAAGTACAGGGTAACAAGATTATGGCATAATACTTAATCTACCCCCCACCTTCATCCTGTCCCACTCTAACTCTATGGGGCTTCAGTAATTACTACCTAAATCACTGCTTTCGGGAAATGCTGGTGAAGGAATATCTGGCCTACGGAGAAGAATGGTACCCTTTCTGAGGCAGCTGGGTGGCTTGGTCAGTTAAGTGTCTGCCTTCAGCTCAGGTCATGATCCTGGGGTCCTGGGATGGAGTCCCACCTTGGACTCCCCACTCCCCAGGGAGCCTGCTTCTCACCCTCCCTCTGCCTCTCTGCTGCTGCTTGCTCTGTCTCTCTCATATAAATAAATGAAATCTTAAAAAAAAAAAAAAAGGAATGGTCTCCTTTCTGCACGGTAATGGGTAGACTGTTGTCCATACCTTTGAAGAGAGTGAAGGTGTTCATTTCTGTGAAGACCTATGGTCCTCTGGGTATTAAGAATCTCTATCCATGGTCAAAAGACAAACCCATGGCAAATACAATAAATTCAATATTTCTGAACTCTCCTTATCATGTGTTCATAACTCAATAGCTAGAAATAACCCTGAGGGACAAAAGGGGCAGGGGAGTGAATGAATTACAAATACCAACAAAACAAAATCCCTACTATTCAAAGACATCATGTGCAAATAGCATAATATGTTTATTTATAAGCATGGTATGTCTTCCCACATAACAGAAGTATTTTCAGACACACCCTTCTGTGTCAGTCCACAGCTCACTCTCTTTTCTTCTGTGTAATGTCAGGCTACTCAGCCTCATGGTGAGTGCCACTGGGGACACATTGGGGGAGAAGCAAGAACAGGGAAGACTTCATGAGTGTGTATATATCTTTGTTGGCCTAACTAACTAAATGGTTGTTTGTGCCATTTCCCCTTAATTTCCTCTGGGTCTAAAGGTTGGGGAATAGAAGAACAGCAACAGACGTGAATGTGGTTTTCCAGTAGGCGAACTGCCACCTTCTCCTGTTTCCCACTTGAGACAGATGAGGAGTATAAGATAAATACAGCAGAATTGCAGGGAGCTCCTTGGATTTTTTAACTTTTTAAACAAATGACTAAGAATATGAATAAGAAATGAGCAAGCAGACAGAAAACAAATCTTGGAAAAACAGTATGGTTCCGTGTACATGTTATTTTAAAATTCCTTACACAGAAAAAAAAAAAAAGACAGGAAGGAAATACATCCAGATAACCTTGGTTTTCTTTGTGTTTTTGGTCCCTTAGTGGCCTTTATATCTTCTTTTCATTTTTCTGTTTCTTCTAAATTCCCTCTGATGAGCAGGTACTACTCAAAGCATGTACTATATTTAATAAAATGTAATAAACACTTGTTTCAAAACTAGCCAATGTGATGATTTCCATAGTTTTTCAATTGGTATTTTTTTAAAAAATATTTTGTTTATTTATTTGTCAGAGAGAGGGAAAGCACAAGCGGCGGGGTGGGGTGGGGGTGGGGGGTGCTGGGGGTGGGCAACAGACAGAACAAGAGGGAGAAGCAGACTCCCCGGCTGAACTAAGAGTCTGACTCGGGACTCGATCCCAGGACCCCAGGATCATGACCTGAGCTGAAGGCAGATGCTTAACTGACTGAGCCACCCAGAGTGTGTTTTTAAGGGGAGTGGTAAAAGGGGCATTCTTAATAGCCATTATAAGACTAAATATACAAATGGACAATGTCCAGACCGCATGTAAAAACAGAACTCTGACACACAACCTTCAGAAACCTGTTCAAGAAAGCAAGCCCTTCTCTTTAAAACACAGCCAGGAAACCCACCCGTTGTGAGACTTGCAGGAAGTCAGATTGCTACCTCCAGCAACAATCCAGAAAGCTAAACAATAACTTGTGTAAAAATCAGTCCAAAATGGCCAGGAGTCCATTACCAACTGACAGCTTCACTGACCACTGTCCCGGCTTCCAATTCAGACCAGTCAGAGAAAGCCAAATATGTACTCCTAACCAGTCACACAGGATGCCTACCTTCTGATTATTCTGCCTCCCGCTCCCCAACCAACAGCCTCCAAGCAAGGCATACCCGAAGCTTCCCTTTTTTTTTCCACTCTAAAGCATTCCCACTCCTCTGCTTGCCTTTGAGTCTCTGCCAAACACAAGCGATGGTAGTTGACTCCCTTGCTAAAAGAGGCCCTCAATAAATAGCCTCTGCTTTTCTCATCTGATCAGTCTTCATTTATTTCCACACCACGAAAGAACAGGGAAAATGCCGAGACTGACTTATAGAAGAATTCATAAAATAGCAGAGTAATTTAGTTACTGCAAAGTGTGTGTCATGGAATTTACACCTAAATATGACATACAAGGTAATAAACACAGCCAAGCATTAGGGAGTACCCCCTATGAGAATCTGCATGACATCTTTTTCTAATCTACCTGCTCACACACAGTGATCTCCAAGCATTCTTTTTTTTAAAATTAATTAATTAATTTGACACAGAGAGAGAGAGAGATCACAAGTAGGCAGAGAGGCAGACAGAGAGAAAGGGGGAAGCAGAGAGCCCGATGCGGGGCTCGATCCCAGGACTCTGAGATCATGACCTGAGCCAAAGGCAGAGGCTTAACCAACCGACTGAGCCACCCAGGCGCCCGTCTCCAAACATTCTTAAACCTGTACACCATTAATACATTTTGATGAGCATTCCCAAAATATAGATACCTACTTACACATTTTATACACATAGAAAACTTAAACAATTTGAATGATGAAATAAAGTGAAATAAAACTACTTTTAAGCATAAAGTGATTCATGATGACCTCACACTGTCCATAGCTAATCCCTATGTTGTGAGTGTAAATTCTCATGTGGAAAAAGTCTCCTTGATTGTTTTCAAGCCTTATGTGCACTAGTTAGATGATTACCTTGCTATTGTTTCTATGTCTTACATTGCTAACCAGCCACTCATATGAGGGGTGGGGAAATGTCAGCTCTGCTGTGTTCTTGATCTTTGCCCCTGCTTGATCATTGATATTATTTTATCTGGAGTGTCTTTCCAGGGATCTTTGTTAGTTCACTTTCCATCGAAAGATCGAGATTCAAGCAAGATACTACCTTCTATAAGACCACATAAACAGACCCATATAGCCTATAAAAAGTTTGCAGGAAGCTGAAAATAAGCAAGTCATCAACCATCTACCAACATCCAATGTTTTTGCAATGAAACTTTCCAAAATTAGGATGCCAGTGTCAATCAATATATCAAATATTCATAAAATTATTTCTCACTTTAGATAACATGTTTATAGAATTAGAAGATTAATAGATAAATAGAAGTTCTAATATTTTTCCTACCACATCTCAGTAGATATTTCTGTGGAGAATGCTTTGTACATCAGAAATTCTACTATATTGTTTCCTTGCATTATATCAATGAACGAACAACTAATTTTTTTCTTTTTGGGATTTTTTTTTTTTTGGCAAATATAGGTAAGGAGGGAATGAGATGGCATGTGTGCTACATTTCGTTAGCTTAAGCTCACATCACATAAGGGATTGTACATAGCTTTCTGTGACTCTTAGCCTTCTGAGCTAAGGGAGAAAGATGGCCAATCTTAAGAATAAAATCACAGAAACCTCAAGTTCTTGTTATCCCACTTTCTCTGCTTTCCTTCTTTGAAAGCTGGCAACTCTAGAGTTCGATGCATTTAGAGACTTGGTTGGTGTTCAATCAGCACAATTATCTTATCAAAATTATGCATCCAAAGTGGTTTGCAAGCACATTAGCTGAGTTTCACATTACTCAAGAGGAAGTTTCAACCAGATGTACCGAAAGGTCTATGTTCAAATTTTCCAAGTACAAACAGTCACTTAGCTGCACTTTTCATAGCCATGTTTGCAATTTTCTTTATTACTCATTAGTGATCTGAACGTCCCTTCTTCATGTCTCCTGGGAATGATGGAATTGAAACACCAGCATCTCCACCATTATAGAGTCATTCACAGTACGCCTATCTCTACTGACGACCGAACTTTTTAAAAAACTTTTATCTATTTCTTCCCTGATATATTTGTGAAAGTCCTATTATCATTATCCCCCTCTGCCAACAAACTCCATTTGCTTTTTGGCTATTATCTTTTCCTTGTCAGTCATAACTAATGGGGCAGAATCTTGTTTAATTTTTTTCTCATCTATTCTATTCCTGTCATGCTTTTATTTCCCCCTACATATAGATCTTAAAATAAGTCAAAGGAACCAGTTCATTAAAAAATTATTTGAATGCTTCTCACAGCACACAGGCTTTCATTTGGGTGTCAGTTTAAATTCTTCGTCTCATTCTTATTCTCCCAACTGGATCTTTCTCCCAGCACAGAATACCAGGAAACTCTTTAAAATTATCATTCTAAAAGTCTGATACCCAGTGTTATAATCTGTAAAGCCAATTTGAATGATGGTCAGTCTTCAGTTAGCCATGGTAACTGGGGAAATATTAGCCTGTTGTAATTAATTGAAAGCCCCTAGAAGGAGCCAGAATTCACAGCTGTTTACCCTCCAACAGACCTGTTCCAAATGATCTCCATTTGTGAGGAGGTATCCTAAACTTTTCCATCTATTTTCAGTAAGCATGCTAATTAATACATAATAAATTAACTGAAGGGAAAGGGTTAGAAACAATAGCCAAAAAAGCAATAGAGAGTACTGACATCAATTCTTAAAAGTGATAACTTCCTGGAAGGTGTGCAGATTGAATGGGAGAGAAAACTGATAGAAGGACCTCAACTTCTACTGCATCTCCCTCTATACCAACTTAATATTTTATAGCAAAACATGTATTTTCTATAGATTAAAATGAGATATAAGAAAAGGAACCATACGGGGTGCCTGGGTGGCTCAGTGGGTTGAGCCTTCGACCCAGGTCATGATCCGAGGATCCTGGGATCGAGCCCCACATCAGGCTCTCTGCTCGGCAGGGAGCCTGCTTCCCTTCCTCTCTCTCTGCCTGCCTCCCTGCCTACTTGTGATCTCTCTCTGTCAAATAAATAAATAAAATCTTTAATTTTTTTTAAAAAAGGAACCATATGAAAAGTAATCACCTGTTTACCTATAGAAACAACTGTAAAAATGAATTAATTAATTGCCTATATAATTAGCTATTTCCAGCAAAACTATATATGTCGTCTAAAGTCATGGTCAAAGCACTATTTGTTTCTCTCAATTAAATACAGCTATAATATATTTAAAATATATTAAATTTACATTTATAATATATGAAATATATTTAAAATAATACATTAAAATATGTTTTTAAGTCAAATGCATCTTTTATACATATCGCATATTATGTTTTAGGACCTTTTATGGTTGAAGTCTGAACAGGCAGTTATCAGGTTTCCAGATGCTGGTTCTACCACAGATGTTCAGTTCCCACCTCTTCCATCTGAAAAAGAATGAACAGGTTTATCTAGAGCTTCTAAACCAGAGGCTCTGGACTTAGCAGTCCCAGGATGAGCGGATCACTAGGATGGACCATGCAGGAAATTGAAAAGAGGGAGGTGACAGTGAAAAAGTATAAATGGAGCAGTGATCTTCCAGTCCCTTTTCTGATCACCTTTCAGAATGCTGGCGGGCAGACTCCTAACCTGCCCCATGTCAGCAAAAAATTGGAGAAACTTAGATGACCCAGCAAGAGTCAGAGAACCTACTGGTAAGGGTCACTACTGGACAAAGCCCCATCACACCCACAGAGCTTATATTGATCTTGACTGCCTTGTTCTCAATATGACCAGCTTAACCAGAAATCACCCGGATTCACCAAGGACAAACAGGAAAGTCCAAGATCAAACAAATAAGAAAAAAATTTTTTCTGACAAAAAATAGAGAACACAAATAATTAGAATAAATTTTCAGGACATTATAGAAATTTGTATCCATAGAACAAGAACAGAAAGCTGTTTTTTAAAAAGAAATAGAACTGTTTACTCTTATAAATTAAAAACATGACAGAGGGGAAAAGTGAATGATCTAAAAATCTAAACTTTTGTGCTCATTTGCTCAGAAATCAACTAGATGATATTCTACCAAAATGAAGAAATAAACTAAAAATGAAGAGTTCCTGTCAGATCATTCATTTTGGTCCTGATTTCTATCTATCTATTTATCTAACATCTATCTATTTAGTATTTGATATACTATCTTACAAGAATGATGTCATACTTTCCATACTGTTTTAAACCTTGTTTCTCCAGGTGCCCGAGTGGCTCAGTTGGTTGAGCAACCAACTCTTGATATTGGCTTGGGTCATCATCTCAGGGTCCTGGGGTTGCACCCTACACTTGGCTCCCTGCTCACTGGGAAGTCTGTTTGAGGATTTTCTCTCTCTCTCTCTGCCCCTCCCCCACTCTTTCTCTCTCTAAAATAAATAAATCTTTTAAAAAATAATAATAATAAAACACGTAAGTAAAAATCATTTCTCTCGGGGTGCCAGGGAGGCTCATTTGGTTAAACAACTGACTCTTAATTTTGGCTCAGATCGTGATATCAGTGTCATGAGATTAAGCCCCACATCAGGATCCATGCTGGGCATGGAGCCTGCCTAGGATTCCCCCTCCCTCTGCCCCACTGCTCCCCACCCCCCAGCTCATGCACTCCCTCTCAAAAAACAAAAAACTCATTTCTGTCGCAAAACAACTTACTAACATCCTCTCCTGGCAATAAATACAGATTTACAGGTTTTCATCCTTATGTTAAACCCTGTCCAGTAAGGTCTTTAAGCATCATTGCATTTTATTAATCCCAATTTCATCAACATACATGAGCAAATTAGAGCAATACACATTATGAAAATGTTTTTAATTGGGCCTCCTGATGGATTTGAATGTTTGGGGGCATGGGGATCACAGCAGTATCTCTGCTCTATGACTTCCACAGCCACACTCTGTAAACTACAACCTTGCAGGAAAAAAACAAGCCCATTAGCAATGGGGTAGGGATAAAAGTACCTCAGTTATGCATGCTATTAACTCATTTATCAAATTCATTGAGGACCTACTACATGTCCAAGCACCATGCACCTGAAGGCAGTAGGGTCCACAAGACAGTAAGGAACTGTGAGCCCCTTAGGCCAGATGAAAGGAGAGGAGAAAGGGAAAAAAGAGCTAAAATAATAACCAAAATGTACCTATGTGAAACTTTTGTGACTTGGACATTTCGTGAAGGGTCACCCCTGTTTGAGACTTGCCACACAGCTGCCCAGACAGGATACTCCGCAGAGGAGACAGGCACACATTGGACCAAACCTGGGGGAGAGGTGCTACTGCTTATTGTAAGGGGATCCTGCACCTCCACGGACTCAAGTCAGGATGTGTATAGCTCTTCTGCGAACATGTTATGGGCAATTGGTATAACCGCTAATATCCTAGAAGGAATTTTTTTAATGCTTCCCCAGATGTCACTATCCCCTTCTTTGGAAAAATTTTACAAAGTAAATTCAGGTTGGGGGAGACCATGAGGGGCAAGGGCTGTTAAGAGAAATGCTTTTATTGATAGCTGAGCTTTGGGAAAATGGTGCGTCGGTCCTGACAACAGTCCCAGGACAAAATGCTTTGCACACGGGTGGCTCAGTTGGTTAAGCAACTGCCTTCGGCTTGGGTTATGATCCTGGAGTCCTGGGATCGAGTCCTGCATTGGGCTCTCTGCTTAGCAGAGAGTCTGTTTCTCCCTCTGACCCTCCCCTTCTCATGCTCTCTTTCATTCTCTCTCTCTCTAAATTTTTTTTTAAAAGTTTTTAAAAAAAGAGAAAATGACAAGAATGAAGCCTAAGTCCGAAGCACGTAAATAAAGAGGAAAGCACTCCTGATTCACTCAAAAAAAAAAAAAAGTTCTGGCAATTCTGTAAATTCATCCAGAGAATGACAATCTTATCTTGATGAGTGACAAATAACATCTTATGACTTAGAGCAGAAATTTATGTATATTCTCCCAGGATTAAATTGCTCAGGAGAGAGCAGTTGAGAATTTTAAAAAAAATTGCATCTCAGCCCCATGCTCCTTATTAATTAGGTTGCTAGGTCTGACGGCAGGGTGCCTTGAAGTTCTTCAGTAACAAAGAGGAAATTACACTGAGGTGCATCAGGAAAAGTGTGGGGCTACTCTGATGGATGTAAAATAGAAATTAGAAAATGTCATCCAAGCAGTAATTTAAAAAAAAATCCTTCCTTTTCATTTGAGTTATCTGAGAAAAGGACACTTGGATGATTAGAGCAGTATTTAAAGACTGACTGGTTAGCAGGGTTTGAGAGCAGATATTTGATGATGATCATTTGAGATCAGTTGAGGAGTGAAAATAACTGGCTAATGGAATCTGAGTTCCATGCCTGTTTCTCTTTTGATCAGTCAGTCAACACATCCCACACCAAGCATTTCATTTATTTAATCTTCACAAACAAACCTATAAGCCAAGTTTAGTATTCCCACTTTAAAGGAAAATAAAATTAGGGAACTTAAATAAGTAATTTATGGAATGGGATAAACTCAAGAAAGAGCCCTTAAATACTACTAACTTTCCCTTCCCTGGCCCTTAACCATACCTGAGGCAGATTCCATAACTTCCCAGGCATTTTTAGTCATTAAAGAATCTCAGTGTTGAGAAGTCTAATCCAGGGGCACCTGGGTACCTCCATTGGTTAGGCATCTGCCTTCAGCTCAGGTTATGATCCTGGGATCAAGTCCCACATCAGGCTCCCTGCTCCGTGCGGAGCCTGATTCTCCCTCTCCCTCTGCCTGCAGTTCCCCCTGCTTGTGCTCTCTTTCTGTCAAACAAATAAATAAAATCTTTAAAAAAAAAAAAGAAGAAGAAGAAGAAGTCTAATCCAGGCAGGGCGCCTGGGTGGCTCAGTTGGCTAAGTGCCCAATTCTTGGTTTCAGCTCAGGTCACAATCATGGGGTCATGGGATTAAGAGTCCCATGTGGGGCTCCACACTCAATGGGGAGTCTGCTTGATAGTCTCTCTTTCTCTCTCCTTCTGCCCCTCCTCTCTCTCTCAAAATAAACAAGTAAAATATTTTTTAAAATATCCAGGCCAAATCAAAATGTCAATATCTCAACTTCAAACTCTTGCAATCTCTCAAAAAAATTTTTTTCCACAGAGATCACAGCAATGGTCACTTTACTTTTAATACATTCTTTTTAAAAGATTTTATTTATTTATTTGTCAAAGAGAGTGAGCACAAGCAGGGAAGAGGCAGGCAGAGGTAGAGGAAAAAGCAGGCTCCCCACCAAGCAAGGAGCCTGATGTGGGACTCGATCCCAGGACCCTGGAATGATGACCTGAGCCGAAGGCAGCCATTTAACCCACTAAGCCACCCAGGCGTCCCAACTTTTAATACATTTTAAGTGAAAATTCTAAGTGAAAGAAACCTGGCCCTTGTAGGGAGTTAGGGAAGGACTGAAACTTTCAGTTTCAGTTGCTAGAAAGGCAAACTTTCAGATCCAACACAGGAATGATGTGGAGAGACACTGGAGACATTTAAGAACGTCTCACCTCCTGCACTGCTAATCTGAACCCACAATTGTTCAGACATGAGCAAAGAGGGAAGGCAGCATGCTCGCTCTTTTTTTCCTCTGTTTAATCCAGCTCCTCACCTACTCAAGGTCACCTCACCTCCTTCGTGGTCAAGAGAAGCCAGTGGCACTCTCTCCTCCAGCAACCCAGGATGCCAAAAGGAAAGAAGGCAAAGGGAAAGAAGGTGGCCCCGAAGCCTCTGTCATGAAGAACAGGAGGCCAAGAAGCTGCTCACTCCTGTCTGAGAAAAGGGCCAAGAATTTTGGCATTGGACAGGACATCCAGCCCAAAAAAGAACCTCACCCGCTTAGTCAAATGGCCCTGCCACATCCGGCTGCAGTGACAAAGAGCAATTCTCTATAAACTGTACAAGTGCCTCCTGTGATGAACAAGCTGGCCCACACCTTGGACTGCCACACAGCGACTCAGCTGCTTCAGCTGGTCCACAGGTACAGGCCAGAAACAAAGCCAGAAGAAGCAGAGGCTGTTGGCCCGGACTGAGAAGAAGGCTATGGGCAAAGGGGATGTCCCCACTAAGAGGCCGCCTGTCCTTTGAGCTGAGGTTACTACTGTCCTCACCTTGGTGGACAACAAGGAGGCTCAGCTGGTAGTGATCATACATGAGGTGGATTCCACTGAGCTGGTGGTCTTCCTGCCTGCCCTGTGTCAGCAAATGGGTGTCCCCTACTGCATTATCAACGGGAAAGCCAGGCTGGGGCATCTGGTCCCCAGGAAGACGTGCATCCCGGTAGCCTTCATACAGGTGAACTCAGAAGACAAAGGAGCTCCAGCTAAGCTGGTGGAATGTACCAGGACCAATGACAATGACAGATATGAGATCCGCTGCCCCTGGGAAAGTGAAGTCCCAGGTCTGAAGTCAGTGGCTCACATTGCCAGGCTGGAAAAGGCAAAGGCTAAAGAACTGGCTGCCAGATTGGGCTGGGCTGTTGAAGTTTCTGTACATAAAAGTAATAAAACGTTCTCTTTCAACAAAAAAAAAAAAAGAGAGAGAGAGAGAGAATGAGAGAAACAAGTGGAATAAGTGGTAAGGGAATAAAACATTTTTTTTTCGTTGATGCTTTTTATGGTTCTCTTTTATGTCTAATGACTTTTGCAAAGCACTCCTCAAATTCTGGCTCCTCTATGAGATTCACTGTAAATTCTTCCAAGTCCCATCCAGCAGCCTCCCCTTGGACCAATCCTCAGGGCAGGGGATGCAATTTCAGGCTGACCACTTTTACTTCAGATGAATTCCCACCCTCTCTCCGTGCACCTCATGCAATCTCTTTCCATCAGGGCCACCTCACCCCAGTAAACACTCCTCTAGGACAGGGTCCTTCCAACAGAGTACACTCTTGGCTATCCTGCCCTGAGTCTACTTGGCTTCTAGGAAACTGGGAGTCCTTGTCCAGCAAACAGTTAAAGTAGAGGTCTTTCCCAGGGCACCTGGGTGGCTCAGTCAGCTAAGGGTCTGCCTTTGGCTCAGGTCATGATCCCAGGGTCCTTGGATCGAGTCCCACATCTGGGCTCCCTGCTCAGTGGGGAATCTGCTTCTCCATCTCCCTCTGCCTGCTGCTCCCCCTGTGTCTGTTCTCTGTCATGCAAACAAATAAAAATATTTAAAATAAATAAATAAATATATATATATATATATATGCTTCTCTTTCTCTCTTAGCCTAAGTTTCCAACAAGTAGGGCCAGACCCAAAGGCTTGCATGCAAGTTGTTTATATACGATTATGATCGCAGGGAGCCATAAAGCAGGAGAGGAAGAAAGAAACAGAAGGAGGCAAAGCCGATACAGGTGTGTTTTACCAACTTGGCCCCCAAGAAGGACAAAGATGAGCATCCTGTGAGGATAGATTGCAGACCTTGATAAAATGCGTCTCAAAGCTGGGGATAGGGGAAACTGAGGAAAGTAAAAGCATTTATCTGTTGTCTCTCATCCCCCATCAGCCAAGTGTAGCCCCAGTGGTATTAACTCCCCAGTATTCCAAGCTAAGCACATTGAGGTCAGCGCCATTTTACAGAGAAGCCCTAGGGCCAGTGAGGGAGATGATGCAGGGTGGGCCTGAGGCCAGGCCTTGTCTCACCGGGCTCAACACACTTACTCTAGGGTTCCCTCTCCTTTCCTGGATGTTAAAGGACAAAATCACATCTCTTAAGCAAAGATAAAATGAACATTTCTCAAAAATGGTCCTTAACTCATTAGCTAATGAGGGGAGAGTTATAATGTTAGAAATAGTTGGAAGGAGAATCCAAAGTGCAGTTACATATTTAAGCCCTTGGGAATCTGGAATGAAAGGAATTTGCATAGATATAGATACAAAAGTATCTATGTATAGATACAAAAGTGGCATCTTTGGAGGGAAAGAGAGGGGAATGAATTGAATACCCATCAGACAAAATCCACTTGCATCTCTCTGGACAGAAATAATTTGTATCACCATCAATCAATTTTCTAGAATTCACAGGAACGATAGAATTATTGTATAAATATATAATATAAACTAAATTATAAAGAGAGATTATCTCTTTATAACTCAAAAAGAGTGAAAGCTGCAGATCCCAGAGAAGCACATAACCAAGTAGAGTGTTCTAGACAATGCCCGGCTTCCATTTAAATGACCCAGTCATCTTTTTTGCCCATTTCAAATCTTTCATAACTTTTCTTGACTAGTCTTCATTATCTCATAACGCCCATCAGACACTCTTCTGGAAATTCACTAGTGATCCAACCTGGAGAACTAATGGGTAAATCTCTAAACCAGTGTCCAGACACTATGACCCATAGGCCAAATGTGACTAGTAGATTTTTAGAGATAAAATTTTAATGGAACAGCCACATTTACCTACTGTCTAGAAAGCCTGTCTCTCTATAATGGTAGAGTTGAATTGTTGCTACAACTAGGACCATGTGGCCCCTAATGCCTAAAATAGTTACCATTTGTTTCTTTGTAGAAAAAGTTTGCCCATCTCTATTCTAGGCCATCAAACAGCAGGATTATGACACATTAATTTTCCTTTCCATCAGACAGCCCCTGCTTTTAATAGTGGTTTTCGAGGATCGAGGCCACGAAGGAAGCACTGGAGTAAAACCTGGCATTTTCTAATCCTGTTCAGACCCTTCAAAGAATTCTCCCATTCCCTCCCCACATCATTTCATTTTTCTCTTTCACAGACTAGGGGTGGTGGGCAATTTGGACAGAGTTCAAAGACTGCTTTTCCTACTTCCCAATAAAGTCAACAAAGAAATGTCTAGACCTTCCTTACAAAGCACAAGCACTTATCACCCATTGTCTCCAATGTGTGAGCCTTAATTAAAATCCCAAGATCACAGGAAAGGTGATGGGACAAGTCTGTCCCATAAGTATCCAAAGACAAAACTGCCTGTAAACCATCATGGCTGAGATTCAAATCCAGGTCTGACCCAGCCCCAAACTTGTCCTGCTCTTGGGATAGGTGTGACTCATAAGCTTAGAGTCCCTAGGCACTCACCTGCCATCAACACCATCTACTTCCAGAGCCATTTTGCTGCTATTTTAAAAGACGCTGGATGTGGCAAAAGCAATGGGGGTGAGAAAAAATGTTTTAGGCAGAATGTTTGAAATCTCCTTGCTGCTTCCCCCGCCATTCAGATAGGGAAGGAAACATGGGTCGGCTTCCACACCAGCCTGGCAGAGGAAATAGACATCTGTCTCAGGACGGTATTTCTTACTCTTGGTAGCAGCCAGGAGTGCTTTCTGATCCAAAAGAAAAAATGTGCCTCAGCTAAGAAATATGAGATTAAAATTCAAGCTTATTGAAACTAAACTTTGAATTAAGTTTTTTTCTTTAAAAAGAAAAAAAAAAAACCTGCTTAACAGCAACAGAAAGAATCTTCATGTTGCTAAAGCACCAGGTAGGATGTTTCTAATTAGCTCTTGGAAGAAAAGCATTCCGCAGCCAATTAGTGGAAGGTGAGGGGTGAACCACACCACCAAGATGCTGCGTCTTCACAAAACCCTTCACCTTACCCTTTCTTTTGCCCACGCTTCCTTGTCGCTTTGGTTCTAACAGGAGAATCAGAGACTCAGGTTGGCAGCTGGTCGTTTGAAGCCACAGATAAGGACTGTCAAGCTGAGTGTCAAGACTGTTTCCTGGGCTGACGTCTGGAAACTGGAAATGGTTTCCCTAATTCTCTGTGAAGTTCATTCCTCTAGTTGTTTTCACTTTGCGAGGTCAGATATTACATTTCCAGCAAACCTGAGGACATTGTGGCCCTCTTTCTTGACGCATCATGAAATAAAATAGTCAATGGATAGCTTCTGTCGTTGGTGGGGTGCTAGAAAAAAAGCAAAGCTTCTGGCTTCAAATTTGGGTTCAAAGACCAGCTCTGTCATTTTACAAGCTGAGCCGTGTGATCTGGCACAAACTGTCTTCTGTCTTTGAACTTTCACCTTCTCATCTATGAGTTAGGGATAATAGTCACACCCTAATTTTGTTGTGAGACTTAAATAAGAGAGATTAGGAAAATCTTTGTCCAGAGCCTGATACCCGCTGGGTATTTCAATGCATTCCCTCCTCTCCACTCTCCACTGTGCTCTACTCAGCAGTTAGTTACCATGAATCCGAGAAATTTTACGAGTTTCAGTATTGCTCCTACCCAAACGTGCTCTCTACTCTCATTCATTTTTCCTGTCTGTTTTCTATCCCATCCCCAGCACAGATGCATTTGTGTTTCTCTTCAATTTCACTGGCCTCTTCTTGATCCAGCAACACAAAAGGAAACTCAAAGTGGCTGTCTACAACAGAACCCAACACTGTGGTTGGGTGTGTCTTTATAATTGACCTATAGGTCTTTGGGACTGAAATACCAGACAGCAGCTCCGGAGACAGAGCTGAAGGTGATTTGTGCTGACCGGCACTAGGGACCTGCAGAACAGGGGTCTACGAACAGGATGTTAGTCTCCCTAAAAGCTAAGCACTCTTTCCGTGTTTACCAGACCACCAGCTGCTTTGGTGGAAAACAGTTCCAGAACAAAGCCTTTTGCTATCTTGAATTCAAAAGGAAGAGGAATCCTCAACAGCATAACAATAGAAAACAACAACAACAAAAAAACACCCAGAAAGTCTAGAAGCAAATAGTTTAGGTAGGAAAAGATGTGGGCTATTTGTTTTTACTCTGATGGACTTTCTTTCTTTCTTTCTTTCTTTCTTTCTTTCTTTCTTTCTTTCTTTTTAATGAACTGTTTGGGGTTTTTTAGTAGCACTGGTGGGGTGTGGCTTCACGTTGATCTTTAAGCTCCTCAATGGACTGAGAGTAAGAACTACGTGACTATTTAAAATTGGCTTTTCTACATTTTTCCAAACCAAATAATTTTGCAAATTACATTAGGGTTAGAATTCTGGAAGCCAAGAATGTCTTTATACATAACCCAAAATAAGGCACAGTCTCTGCCCAATATAAATATCACCAAAGATGTCTGCTTTCAACTGCATGAATGGTTTGATGCTATTTTTCCTAGCTATTCCTCTGGAAAGTCCTTATTAACATTACCAAATGACTCCAGTCCAAGAAAGAAGTCAATCAAGATAATCTAAAGTCCAGAAAGCTGGCTCACAGTGATCCAGTACAATCCACAAAGTGTGAGAGCCAAGTAGACCAGAGTAAGATGACACTTCCTAGTTCTTTCCCTTCTGGCATCTGCCTCAAACAGGTTTTCTGCCATTAATAGCTGTCAGCATGGGGACTTCCCAACTGCATCCTACCCAGTGCAATATGTGTCAAAAAGGGAAAATTATTTTCTCATCAATCATGCTACCTTAATACCAAGAATAAACAGATACTCTTTCCAAGTTAAGAGGTAGGAAAAGTCTGCTGGCTCAAGCTGCTAGCCAGTTTCTCATTTTTTCCTAAACATTCATCTTCGGAATGCATATTTTATGTTAATGTAAATTTATACAATAATATTTGAATTTCTGTGATGATCATTGCCAGTTGAAAATAAGATTTGCAAGCCTAAAACCACTAAAAATGTTAAGCTATAACTGCAACCCTAGTTCTTAGAAGAATGCCTGGCACACAAAAGTCAGTCAGTAAATGCTTGTGGAGTAAAGGATTGTCCACAATAAATAGTAATTAAGCCAAAAAAGAGGATAGGATCAACCTTGGAGAGTGTGGGGAGGGAGATGGGAAGGGAAAGTGTGGGAAGAAATAGGAATAAAAAGGAAAGGAGAGAGGACCTACAGAGTAACCATGGAAACCAGCAATAAGTAAGGGATGGACAGAGCAAAAAGTGGCAACAAAAAACTGAGCAGGAGAAACCGGAGAGATAGAGAAAAACTTCAAAACACAAGAGTAAACATTAGCCTGGTTTAGGAGAAGGTACAACATTTCCCTTGTTCACCAGCCTTTTTCTACAAGTACAGTCTTCTTATAAAGGAACAAATCCATTTTCAACTTCAACTTTTATTTCTGATCCTGTGTATGAACAAATTTTACGTATCCATAATTTTACTCCGAGAGTAGAAAAACAAATAGCAGAATAGAGCTGATGGCAGTAGAAACATTTTCTCTCGTATTAAGAGATATATATGATAGATGATAAAGAGATAGATCAGAGATAGAGATGAGGGGGGAAAATACAGATATGGTTCATTCTTGACATATTGATTTTATTTTTACAGAAAGTAGCCTGAGTAAGGTAGAAGTGTCCTAACAAACAATGTTGTGCCTCCCTCTTTGCAGTCTGCCCCAGCAATCACACAGTAACCCCTGTGCATATTCTATTGCTTAAAGCAGTCATGAGTTCACCCAAACTCAAAGGAAGAAGAATTAGACTCAGCCTCTCCATAAGGGAACAGAAGTTGACACTATGAAGGAGTTTGGGGAACAAAAGACACTGCTGTGGCTGTCTCTGGAAAGTACCATCTGCCTCAATGACTGACTGAAGCTCCAGGTGGGGGGAAGGGTCTGGAGTCATCATCTCCTCTCCAGGCTCTACCCCTGCTAACTTTCACTGGGAGCGCTCCTGACACCCAGACCAAGAATTCTTCAACCACCACAGACGTCCTTGCTCAGCTGGAGTTGCTGTCTTCAATACCATCAACTCAATTCCTGGATCACTTAGTTGCCTGACCAGAGGGGAAACAAAAACAAACACAAAAACACTTCCTCTTTCATGGGCAAGCCCTGTGGAAGAGAAACACTGCCAAAGACTGAGACTCCTTCTTGTAACCTCAAGAACTTGAACTCTTTCCCAATCCCAACCCTGACAGAATTGGGCCCTCCTTCCCTTAACACCCTCAGCTTCTCCTTGTCCTTCTCAAACTGTGCCGTGAAGCACACTTTGACTTGTCTCTCAGTGAACCTCCCAACGAGCTCTTGAAAACAGGGTTGGTGTCTCGTTCCATCTTTGTATGTCTAGGCCTAACCCTAACTAACCACTTTGGTCTTAAAAGCCATATGCTGTCATGTAAAAAGTCAGGTCTTGCAGACAGAAAACCTGGATTCCTAGCCTGGTTCTTCAACACACCAGGACAATACCGGCCCATTCGGTCAACTTCTCTGAGGCTTGGGTTTTCCCTCATTAGCATAGGGATATGGCTACCTGACTGCCTACATCACACAACAGTAATTCTGAGAGTCAACTGAGATGATATGCTATAAAATTACAAGGCATCATTTTCCAATATTAGTTTCTAAATGAATATAGATCTCTACCCCTTATTGCCAAAGCTTATAAAATTTCAGTCCTGTACTAAATATTCTCTCCACTCCATCAGCCAAATTAGACTTGACACACTATTGACTTTAAGTGCTTAGGGTCATAAATCCAAGCTACATAAAAACTCTTAAAAATGAATTTTAATAAAGCAATCAAGAGTTTAAAACAGATATATAAAGTGGTTCGCTCTGCAGAATATTTCCATTCAAAACAGGAAAAAGAAATTCCTAAATAGATAGAGTTTGGGTTTTTTTTTTTAAGATTTTATCTATTTATTTGACAGAGAGATAACAAGAGAAAGAACACAAGCAGGGGGAGTGGGAGGAGAAGTAGGCTTCCCACCAAGCAGGCAGCCCGATGTGGCTCAATCCCAGGGCCCTGGGATCATGACCTGAGCCGGAGGCAGACGCTTAACCGACTGAGCCACCTAGGCACATGAGATAAAGGATTTCTAAGGAACATAGAAGAAATGAAAAGGGTACAGTGGATCACCATGAACTCACTAAAGAAATATGCAGCATTTTCCCCAAGATTTTGCTTGGCATTTTGCATTTAGAAATAGTCTTCTTAAGAGTACTTATCAAGAAAACACATCATCAGCCGTCACTCATTGTATACTACACTTTTTCAGAGAAATTAAATAATCTGTCTGCAAGTCAATGAATATTTGCTACTTCAAAAGCAATAAAATTAAATCATGCTAATACCTACGCCCTTTTCCTCCAGTCCTCAAATTATATTATTTAACAAAACAAATACTTAAATATTAGAAAAATTGTGAGGTTACCGCATTTAACACAAAGAGAAACCAAATTCTGAATATTCCACACTAGCACAGAATTGGTATGGTTTTTCTCTCAAAGAGTGTGCTAGTCAAAAATGTAAGCAAATGTATAAAGAGTCAAATACAAATCTGTATTCATTATCTCTAATGCATAGAGGTATTGGTCATGAAATTAACAAAATATAACTAAGAAAAATAGAGATTAACTAAGATTTATGTGTAATCAGTTTTCACACAGGAAGGTTTCCAACCAACCTTAATTCCATCAAGGGGTGTTACTCCACTCACAATGACATGCATCTGAGTCTATAAGGAAACAAATTGAGGAACTGGATTTCTAAGGTTGATATGAACCAGGAGTCCCTAGTCCTCACAGGAAGTAAGAAAGGTAGGATATCTCCAGGTGATTCTGGGGGTTAAGCAGGCCTGGGAACCATGACCTGAGTTATTTACATTCCCCGTGCCAGCTTCTTCCGGCCATTCCTTTGTTCTGTCTTACAAAGTCTCTAGCCCTTCTTCCAGCTCACTTGTCCTTTTTTCTCACAAGTGATTCTGGCACCATGATACCCTGATATTCTCTGAGTTCACATGTACGGTTTTTTAACTCTCTGGGATCATAAAGGGCCAAAGGCAATGAACTTCATCATGGTGCCAAAGCAGGAAATTGAATCCTGTTTACAAAGCTCTGTGAGGGCAGGAGTCACTTTAGCAAGAGAGACTATAGCCACTTCTCAGTTTTCCCTAGAAGTAGAAACTAAAGTCCTGAAGATAAAATTAATGTCTACTCCTAGCAATGCAGGTGAAGAGACCATGAGGGGGACCACTATAAATAGATGCTCCTTGGCCAGAAAAACAGAGATTAAAAAAAAAAAAAAAAAAAGCCCACGGGGGGTGGGGGTGAGGTGTTAAATACATTACTCTAACCAGCCCTAGATCCTTGCCCTTTGCCAGATAACTGTGCAAGGCTTTCCACTGTGGTCTGAGTGCTCTGCCCTGGCCCTCCACTCTGGCCTTGGAGGACTTGTTTGGACCAGGAAAATGAAGTACAGAGTTGCCAGACTTAGCAAATAAAAAAATACAGGATGTCCAAGTTGAAAGTAAGTTTGCCAGTTCCAAGCCTCTGACTCAAGAATTCTTGCAAATTTCTACTTACTTTTGTGCCTTGACCTCTCTGAGCTAGGAAAAGATATATAGAGGGAGTAGAAATATAGGGAGCAGAGCCAGCTGTCTCCCCCATCACTCCAGCCGAGGTCATCCTCCAACAGCCAGCACTCAGTCAACTTCCATTCAAGATGAGTGAGCCCAGCCTGATCAGCAGAACCATCTGGTCGATCCCCAAGAGAACTTCGGAAGCATCAACAATAGACACAAATTCTTAGAGGCCAGTGAGCTTGTGGTTCTTTGTAATGCAGCATGATCACATTAATGGACAGCCATAGTAGCCCATAAAGGGAAGTACTATGCTACGGCAGGATTCGTAACCTTGCTGATTAGGGGTTGTGATTAGTTACTAGAGCTGACTAGGGAGTTCCCTCTAAATGCCAAGGAATAGGCACCTCTTCCTTGCCACCTCACCCTGTACATTGAAACACTAGAGAAAAACATTTAATTTCTATTCCGCCGCTCATAGAAATGAGCCAAGACCCCTTCCCACCTGTCCGTTAACCCCTCCAGTAAAACCCTGGCATTGTCTAGGGCAATATAAATATAAATAAAAAGGACTGACCCCAGCAGGCTTATTCTTCTGTGGCTGTTGACAGTGGCAGGTCCAAATCGTGTACCTTCTGTCCCTAGGCAGGGGCAGGAAAGAGGCACATATCTAGCTCATTAGAGTTACTTTGGATAATATGTGTGGCCGTGTGTTCAAACTAAATTCTTCCAGCCTCTGCTTCAAAAGAGGTGACACAAAGAATGTCATGTGTCAATGTGGGAGAAAGGCAAGACCTGTAGCTTCATACAGGACCATTTGGAAAGGCCTCAAAAACTTGTCCCACGAATCTTGAAGCTTTCAGCCAGGTCAAAAATATAAAAGGAGATCAGAGAGGCACTTGGGTGGCTCAGTGGGTTAAGCCTCTGCCTTCGGCTCAGGTCATGATCTCAAGGTCCTGGGACTGAGCCCTGTCTTGGGCTCTCTGCTCAGCACCCCACCATCACCCCACCACCCCCCGCCTCTCTGCCTACTTGTGATCATTCTCTTTGTCAAATAAATAAATAAAATCTTAAAAAAAAAAAAAAAAGAGGAGAGCAGAGAGGGTGGAAAAAGGAAATGAGCAAAGTTTTTTCCTTTTCTTTCATGCAAGAAATGTTACTGTCTTGTGAACCCCCATCTTCCTTTACCTGGTACAACGAAAGGGTACCACCTTCTACCCTCAAAGATATAGAGTAATAGGCTGGAAGAGAGAGTTTCAAGGAGAGCTGCTGAAAATTTTGAAGTGCAATGTATATACCAAGGACCAGTTTCCAACTCATGGCTAAGAAGGCCAGGACAGAATGTTACCTAAGCTCCGCCTTCTGCAAGGACAATGTGTCCAGGGAGCAAAGAGCCCCCTCCCTCTTGGTGCTGCAGGCAGGACAGTGCTCTGTGGTGGCTCAGCCCACATCCTCAGGGCTGGCTGGGCAAAGGATGCTGGGAGCAGATGCGAGCCGTACCCAAAAGAGATTCCTCTCATCTCGTCTACCCAGAGTGAGAACATCTCAGCAGAAGGAGTTGACTCGGTACCCACCAGCTACTGGAGGAGTTACAAAGGGCCAACCCAAATGCAGGTGAATCCACACAGGTAATGGGAGGAGGAAGAGCTCAGCAGAGTACTTCAAAGAGCCCAAAAAGGCAGCCACAGAAAATGTCTTGACTAGGGATTGTAGCTTCAGGCCCATCTCCATTCCTCTCTCACCTTTCACGTTGGCAAGGATGTGGCAGGTGAGGAAAAGTACACAGGGAGAAGGAGATGAGCAGGGACAGCAAGGTGAGCAGGGAGTGGGTGAAGAGGAAGAGAGATGAGGAGGGTAAGGGGTGTTGGTGGGGACAGGAGGTGAGGAGGGAGAGCAGGAGACAGGGGAGTGAGGGGCGAGGAGGGTAGGGTGTGAAGGTGAGGAGGGAGGGGTGAGGAGGGAGGGGATGAATAGGAGGGTGAGGAGGAACAGGAGTGAGCAGGGAAGGGAAGGGAGGGGAAGGAGGGGAGGGGAGGGGAGAGGAGAAAGGATAGGAGTGAGGAGGGAGGGGTGGAGGCAGGGGAGTGAGGAGAAGGGATGGGAGAGGAAAGGGAGGGGAAGGAAGAGAATGAGGAGAGAGGGGTGAGGCAGGGGGTGCCTGAACACAGAGGGGTGGAGACGAGAGGACCATGCCTGAAGCAGGTCAGAGCTGAAGGAAGTCAGACAACTGGTTGCTGTCACATGCAAAGTTTTGATTAACATCTGCACCATGACAGTCTAATTACTGAGTGGAGATTGTGTTTGCAACCTAAAGGGACCTTGGAGTATCTTTTATAGAAGACTGGAGGCAAAAGCAGTAAGACCTGCCAGCATCGACATCCTGGGCAGGAGACAATTAATCCCACTGAATCAAGCTCAAAGGTTTGTTGGGGGAAAGACTGTAATGCTGTGTTTTGTTAATGTCACAGGTGCTGCTTGTTAAACTCACCAGTTACATATTGCCAAAGCTGTGTTTTCTACTCTTGTTGATTTACACACGCTCTTTCCAGGCGTCTTGCCCACACTGAGGAGAAAGGGGAGGTTCTTTTGCTTTTAGTCACAGGGTCTGGGCTGTAATCAGAAAGAGCCTGTAGAAGATGAGAACTGTTGAGGTCTGAAATGTACATAGTGGACGGTAAGGGCTAGGGGAGGGCTCACGCCTCCATCCAGGTTTCTATTGACCGTGTGGACCGAGTGAGCTGTGTCTGCTCTGGCCACATACCTCCAAAACCTCTCTCCTTCTGTGTCTTCCACAACCCAACTTTTCTGCTGTGTCGCCAGGAACTGAGGAGAAACCCTTTGCCCAGCCCCTCAAATTTCATCTCCATGTATTTTTATAAGATGTACCTACTACAAGAATTCTGTTGAATACCCAAAAGCCAGCTCTATTGAGAAAGCAGAGATGAAAATGAGTGTCCAGATTTAGAGACTGTCATTGAACTAAGGGCCCTTGCAGTTATAAAACATTCCCTGGGCGTTAAAACAAATGGCCAAAAAATAATAATAATAATTAAAAGATTAGAATAGAATGAGAAGAATCACTGTGTTCACTTATGTTTGAAATATTGAGCTCTATCCTTTAACAACATAGACAAAATGATCCTAGGTTAGTATTTTAAAACAGCAATGGCAAGCTTGGCCTCGGGGCTGGTGAGGCTCATCCTTAGCCAGTTGATATTGAAGGTCAAGTATGACTTGACATTCTCGAATCACCTCCTGGGGCTGCACAAGCCCAAGCCTGTGGACATATCAGAGTCTCCCTGGCAGGGAGTCCCCTCCCCGCTTCAGACTAAAGCTAACAGAGAGCAGAGGAGAGGTGAGCGAACTTGCTAGAACCCAGAGGGATCCTCCCCTCTGCTACAAACCAAGCTCTCTGAAAAGCAGAGGAGATGCCAGGGAGGCCTTCAGAGCATGCCAGAAAAAAAAGAAGAAAGAAGAAGAAGAAGAAGGGGAAGCAGCAGCAGCAGCGATTTAGTTAATCTCTGAAAAGCAAGAAGGACGGAGACCCTCCAGGAGAAAACACAAGAGGGGCTAATGGCTTGGGGAGGAGACAGATCTGGACTGGCTCAGAGTAGAAATGTTCAGTCCCTGCAAATGTCTCTGCTCCCCCAAACGGCTCATCTCATGCCTCCCCAATCCATCCCACGTATCTTCAAGTTTGTAGAAACACAGGCTGTTCATGCAACCACGAGTGTAGAAGATCTGTAATCTACTTCAATTCCACAAGAGGTTATTAAGCTTGTATTCGTACTTTGTACGAGGTACTGTGTGCAAAGTGATATGGAGGCAGCAATGATAAACAAGACATGAGTCCTGCCCTCAGGGAGCTTTGGGTCAAAGTGAGATATGGTCACAAATAATAAAGATAAATACAAGATGGTTTTTTGTGCATGCTACAATATGTAACACACCAAGGAGGGCAAGATGAAATCTAGCTCCAGACAATACTGGGGAGAAAGGAAGGGCCTGTAGAAGCAGCAGCCTCTGAGATGTGCACTGAAGGGTGTGAAGGATTTCAGAAGGTGGGGAGAGAGGGAGGCAGGAGGAGAAAGCCCATCAGATTGCTTGAGTTTAACTAAAATAACCGACATTTCCAACCTGCATTAGACTAACCCATTCTAAGAAGCCAAACGGACAGACCGCCTAAAGATCGTGGTGTTGGGGGTGGGGTGATGGGAAACACTGTGTTGTCACTGGGGTTACAGGATAAGAGCAGAGCGGAGACTCAGGCACGGCTCCTTCTCCACCCTTACAAATGCCAGCTGTCCTGGATAGCGGCCCTTTTTCAGCAGGTGATGAGGTGATCCCACGCCATCCAGCCCAGTTTCCCAGTGGTGCTCCATCTACAACGACAGCAGGAGCTAGCTACTAGAAAGCCCGTGACAGCTCATAAGGCTAATGACCTAAGTTTGCAACCACTGGCCTTCATGTTTCCCTTGCCCTCCACGCTTTTCTCCCTTTACTGCAGTTTTCCGACAGTGTCTGTCAGCAATCTTCCCGTAACCCCAATTTACCATTTCGCTGTGGTTCGGGATGTGCTTTGGGGCCACTGCAGTTCAACCAGGGCCTGGCTTTGCTCCTCCCGCCCCAGCAGGCATGCAGTCAAATTTCACATGAGATTATGCTGAGCTCAAAGGGCAGGAGGGAACCTCAAAGGCGGAGCAAAAGCTGCTACCAGGCTTCCCGAAGGTCTCCTCATTGCCAGCGGAGGAACGGAACTGAGGACCGCACTCCGTCGTTAATCTCGCTTTCTGTGTCCTAAGGTGACCACTGCAGATACAATGCACGATTTGGAATTTGCTCCACAGTGGTATTCAAACTGCACGGGCTATCAAAACTCCTGTGAACGGTCAGCTGAGAAGGAGTATATGTTGATACCTTTGCTTTGGAAGGAAATGTGGGATGTTTTAGGAAACCACTGATCTAAGGTCAGAGACCGACAAAAAATCTGAAAACTACCAGTGTCCCCTGTGAGCATGATCATCCAGGCCACCTGCTCTGTGGTATAGAAGGCTCTAATATCAGGGATACCACCCCGGTAGTATACTCTCCCTCTTTCTGTCTGGATGGTCTGTCGCTGAAACAAACATGTGAATCTCTTTGTGAGCGAGGGGTTCCAGCCGGATCATTCCAGAAAAACTCTCTGGAAATTGCCACCTTCCAGCCAATAACTATAAACCGAAAACAGTTCCTAGTAAAGAGGGCGTGAAGGAAGCTTCGCTTACCTCTGCCTCAGTTTCCTCCTTTGTGCAGCGGCGATAAAAGCAATGCCCACCTCTAGAGGTGCGGTGAGGAATAAATGAGTTAAGACCAGCAGAGTGCTAAGAAGCCCTGTGTGGCACGCAAACATGCTCAGTAAACGGGCACACGGGACGAATGAAGAGGAGGCCAGCCAGCCATCTGTCTGTGGCAGCCCTCGATTGGGAATTCGTACCCAGCGCGCGGCAGAAATGCCCGGCCTGAGCCATGACGCAGTGGAGGCAGAGCGGGACCCAATTCCCACCTCCCTGCTGCGAAGCATAAACCACCCACGGGGAGAGAGGAGGCTTCTCCAGAAAGAACTCCTTTGGCGTCTTGGCTTGAGCTTGGCTCCACACCCCCAGTCACCCCTCGGAGCCACCGTAGTCTCAGCCACAGGTGTGGTCACGTGGTTTCTTAAAAGACCGCGCGTCCCACCAATCGTCTCCTCCGCTTAACCCGCTCCTCGGGGTTGCGCATGCTCCCTGGGCTTGGATGGCTGTTGCTAAAGCGACGCCGGAAGTTGGGAGAAGCTGCGTGTCGGTGGACTTGTGCCTGTGAACAGAGTGAGCCCTGGGGCATTTCGCTTTTCCCTTTCTCCGTTAAGGGAACACACAGCAAGCCTGCTCTGTAAAAGAAAAGGCCATATTCTGAAAGCCTTCGTGGGGATATGACAGGTTTCATTCCCTCCTCTCTGAGTTTCTAGAAACTTCCGCCCCAGATCTGAAGATGAAAACGTGTCGTGGGGAGGAGAAAAGGCGGCTCACGTGTGGGGCCTCCCCCAAGGCAGCCAGCTCGGCTCAGTTGTTTTCGGTCAGGTAGTTCAACTGAACTCACAACACATAATTCGAAATCTCCAGATTGGCCTGCTAACTTCTGTTTCTACTTTCTTAAGCGGATCTGGCTTTTAGCTATTATACAGAATACGTGTGATAAATCTTCAAAAAAAAAATAGACTAAGTCCGCGGGGGACCTCCGGGGAAGGCGTTACTCTTGGCTCCTGACTTCAGGCACAAAGCTCTGTGGCTTCCACTGCCCTGTTCTCCACCCCAACAAGTCTCAGTCGTTCAGGCAGGAAGCAAACAGAAGGCAGAACAGAAAGTAGTTACCGGGGCTCCCGGGCAGGGTTCCCTGGGGCAAAAGGATGCAGGCCGGAAGCACCTGGCCTGTGGTTAGGTGGAGTGGGCTGGCCATTTCTGAAGAGAGGGAGGAGTGGTTTGAATGTTTCTCTTGTTTGCCTCGTCCAGCACAAAGATAGACGGAGACGGGAGAGCAAAGCAACACTTCCAAAGTGAATCCAAGCGGGGGGTTTCTGTTGCTTTCCTCCAAGTGGGGTGCACCAAGAAACCAGGCAAGGGAAATCCCCACTGCATACATCCCGTGGAGTCTTGGAGAAAGAAGTCTCCAGGGGGCTGTGGCCATGTTAGAGTTGAAAGTGTCAACCCCCAAATGAGGCAGCCTTGGAGGGGGACCCCTGGGAAGGGAGCATCCTGCTTTGCAGAGCCAGAGTGAGGGGAATGAGTATCTGGGCAGAAAATAGCTCAAGTCTACGAGTTGTTTATTCATATATCGTGGGTATCTACATATGGTTTTCTCTCCGCTGATTGGATATCTTTCCATAAACTTGCATTTAGAGCCCTCATAGACTTTCCAGCCCCAGCCTACCTGGAGAAGATACTCCCAGGGAATGGGAGAGAAGATAATAAACCTGAGAACTGAACAGAACGGTTCACTTGTCCTGGCATAAACCAGTGGAGACGGTGCTCTGCACTCAGTGAACTCTGATTTCCTTGCTTGATGTGTGACCTTGGACACCTGCCAGGGCCCTTCCTCACCAGCAAGTAGCAGCTGGGGCTGCAAATGGAAATGTGGCTACAAAGCTGGTGAGTTATGTAATTCCTCACAAAAAGTGGACTTCTCCGTGGAATCGTGGGTGACCACGAACACAGTTTTTTGTGTTTGGTTTTTTCTAAGAATTCATAACAAAAGACAGCTGAAATGAAAAGCTGTTTTTCCCTTCTAGGTGCTCTATTTATTTTTGTTATTAGAGGTTTAAAGCTGTTGGATATGAAGGCCAGCCTGCTTTAAAGCTGGAGGTCTTGCCTTGAGGATCATAAAGTTAGTTCCAGCCTTCTGTGGTATTGTAGCTACAGTGTAAGAGGGGAAAATGCCTAGAGTTGGGACTTTTTATTTTTTTAAAAGATTTTATTTATTTATTTGACAGATCACAAGTAGGCAGAGAGGCAGGCAGAGAGAGAGGAGGAAGCAGGCTCCCTGCTGAGCAGAGGGACTGGATCCCAGGTTCTGGGATCATGACCCAAGCCGAAGGCAGAGGCTTTAAACCGCTGAGCCACCCAGGCACCCCTATTTGGGACTTTTTAAATGACATTAAAAATATACAACGTATAAGCTTTGTGAAGTATACAAGGTATGAATTCTAAAATGTGAGGTGAGTGGAAGTGTCTAAACTATGATAAAAAGTAACAAGAAAGAATGGGAAGGCTTGATCTGTTACTGGCTGGCCACCATTTTACTTCCTTTTCTATGCTTTTGGGTAACATTTACTTACTGTTCTTTCCTGTTATTCATCATTACTGTTAATGTCAAAGCAGTATATATATTGGAAAAACAATATTCCGTGGATGAAATTCTATCTGTTTTATTTAGATCCAACATGGGTCTGTGAGCTGGTTATCTCACTTTGGGTAACAGAAAGATGATGTGAACACTTGAAGTAATTTGGACACAGTGTTATAAATGTGTAAGGAAATGTCGCTATTTAAAGGTATTTAGATATTCAGCAAATTATTAGGTGGACCCACCTCTTACTCTGCTTCTTTTGTAAAGGGATCGGTCTCTTTTAGAAGCACTATTGTGTTAAATATATCCGAATTTTCACATACTGAGATTTCCTACAGCAAGGCAGGACTGTGTTTCATCATCTTATTACTTCTGGTTGGCTTGATATTAAGAGTCTTGTACAATTCGTATTGCTAGTGTAAAACTAAGTATACGGGGCCTGACCCTATAAGTGGGAAGAGAATAAATTGGAAGCCACTGGGGTACAATTTGGTGTATTAACTCACCCCTGATCCAAATTTTAGCCTAATGGAATGAAGTCACAGCTGGGTGGAGAGAGGAATGGTCTCCTGCCAGTGTAGCTGCTGAGTTAGGAGAGAGAGGGACCACTTGCTCCCGGGTGGGTAATAACATAGGCAGAGGGTAAAGGTTTCTGCAGCTCACACACAGCCACAGAGACACTCAGGCACACCAGACTGATGGTATCACTTATAATATAGATTTACTTGTAGATAACAAAGATCCAGAATAATGGGTGTTTTAAGAAACCAATTTGTTTCTCATGTGTAAATGCATAATTCAAGAAGCTGTCTGGCAGCTTCTCATTTATCGGGACTCAGGATGCTTCTAGACCATCCTTCTTCTATCCCTGGGAAGTGGCTACCACCCTCACGGTCCAGAAATCATTCCGTTTTCCAGGAAGTATTCTAGACGGCCTGTGGAAGGAACTGCAGATCATTGTCTAATATCTAATCTCCCTTTCTGAGTTATAGAAGCTGCATGGTTGTCTGGAATAAGAAGTCCATCCCTAGTCCTGTGGCTACTTCAGGCTACTGGGAGGTAAGGAAAGGAGGTATGTGAGAGGTCCCGGTTGTGTCATAAAAGGCAGCGGCAATATACCATCTCTTAGCCCTTTTTCTCCATTTTGGATAATAAAGTCAGAGGTCACTGGGACACACTGGTGCCACTACCCCAGCCTTGTCCTGTCCATTCAGATTTTTATATGAGACAGAAATAAACTTCTGTCTTATCAGCCTCTGTCATTTCAGTCTCTGGTAAATGCTGGTGACAGTAAAGCCTACCTAATACACCTATTTGTAGGGAAATTTCATGGAGGGATAAACATATTTTAATTACTCAGGTCCAGTGGTAAGCCCCAAAGCCTCATCACTGACCTTTGGCACTAGCACATTGAAAACCATTTTTCCAGCATTCCCAGTCTTCCCGATAGTGCTCCAGGCCCTTAGGGCAATGCAAAATGAATGTGGCCTGCTCCTTCCCTCAAGTAACTTAGTATCAAATTGAGGACAGAATGAAGAGAACAAATATTACTGGATGTCAGTCATATGCCAGGCACTGCTGTAGTTGTTGGCACATGTCATGTATTCCTTAACCTGCCTCTCATGAAATTTTTGTGGAATCATCATACTACAGATGTGGACCCGGAAGCCGAGGAATGTGGCCTGTGCCCAGAACTGCAGTGGGATTAGATTTAGAACAAGCAGTGGGATTGCGATTTAAGGTTTAGGTTTCTGACTCAGGAGCCAATCCTTCACGAGGCTGCTTCGCAGACATGTATCTAAAAGGCGAGAATGCCACCTCCGGACATGTATCTGAAAGGCAAGAATGCCATCTCCATGTGACAAGGGCCAAGCCCTTCAGATGCCTCAGCTGACTCTTTTAGGGAGGTCACCAGCCCTCATAGTTTTCCCAGGGTCACTATGGGACTATGAATAACCACAGGCTTATTCTTCCCTTTCTATAAGGAAGAGTAAACCCACCTCAGGCAACCACACCTGTGAAAGTGTCACCTTATGGGTCTTATCACTACGACGACTGCAATCTGTATTTTCTTTTCTCATTGAAAAACAAAAAATGTTCACCAGACAACTCCCTTTCTGACCCTTGTTTTTGCCTGCTTATCTACTTTGGACTCCAGGCCCTTCCACTCTAGACATTTCTCTCTCCATATTCCATATACATAAAACAGCACTTAGAACCTGTATCCCCCTTCATTCAATGGGCTTATTATGCCTAACTGACCCTAAAGCATATAAAGTAGCCTGTCCAGACATTTATAGAATTATACCGTCTCTTAAATCATGTCACACCTTCTACTAAAAAATACCCAGCTCTTAAATCATTTGCAGAGGTAAGCCAAGGTTCAGAGTCCTCGACAACCATAAAGTCTGAATGGGATGAAAATTTTAAAATCACTTGAAGAATTTATATGTGCTCAAATTATAATATCAACTCTGAATGATCACCTAACACATGGGTAAGGCCTGGCTTGCCTACCCATTTTGAGAGTAGTAAGAAAAGATGACAAGCCTCTCTTACATACTAGAAGAACTCATTCCAGAGAATTATCTGAATTCAACCCAGCAGAAATCTTTGCCAGCAATAGCTTTGAAGGAAGGGGCTGTGGTCCCTTATATTATCTATAGTAAGGGAACACTAGCTGATGAAACTAAAACCCCCCAGATCTTACAAAATAAAATAAAAGC
Source organism: Taxidea taxus jeffersonii (assembly GCA_003697995.1). Taxonomy (NCBI): domain Eukaryota; kingdom Metazoa; phylum Chordata; class Mammalia; order Carnivora; family Mustelidae; genus Taxidea; species Taxidea taxus. Next base: position 67,924 of record RCUC01166098.1, read on the forward strand.
TTATTTCTTTTTTAAAATTTTTATTATTTATTTGAGAGACAGTAAATGAGAAGAGAACACGAGTAGTGGGGGAGGGGCAGAGGGAGAAGCAGACTCCCCACTAAGCAGGAAGCCTGATGCAGGGCTTTATCCAGGAACTCCAGGGTATGACCTGAGCTGAAGGCAGATGCTTAATGGACTGAGCCACCCAGGCATCCCAGTAAAAGCTTATTTCTTGCTCACAGCATCATCCCATTGGGTTTTCAGTGGCCAGCCTTCAATGAGATGATTTGGGGACCCAGGCTCCTACCATCCACTTGGCTCCTCAGAATGGTTCCTCTGCATTTGGCCCAAAGACAAGGGAAGTGACAAAGTATGAGATATTGTGCTGCTGTTTTATGGTCAAGTCTGGACATCACAATGTATCCACAAGGATCCATTATCCCGAATACAGACTCCATGACCCAAATCTAATTGTGGGGAAGCTTGGAAAACGTAGTCTTCCAGTTTGTCCTGGACAAAGAATTGGACTCCAGCATAAACAGCTGGTCTCTGCCTCACTGTGGGGGGCAAGCCATTGCTAGTTGGTTTTACCACCCATGTCCGATGGTTGGTACAATTTTCCTCACTCCCCTGATCACCTACATAGAGGTGTCTGATGCCTAGGAGGCCCTGGTACTCTGACACAAAGGGAGGGACAGATCTTGGCCATGAATTTGCAACTTCCAGCTGCTTTGTTTTCAAATCAGCATGGAGTTCTGTTGGTATCTGCCACGCCCCTCCCCCCACCCATCCTCACTGCCACCCTAACCTGCCTTTTCCCAGTTCTGGGAAGTGGAATGCTGAGTATCTTTGCCTTCCACCTCCAAAGATAGAAGAAAAGAGGCTTTTACTCTGAGGTTATGGCTTTTGTTTGGCATAAGAGCATCCTCTCCCCAGAAAGGATTCTCCCCTAAGACCATCAATAGAGAACCCTTCCCCATTCAGCTCCTTGTATCCTTACCACAGGTGGAATGGCAACTAAGCCTCAATGTGAATTCTAGAGCTTTAGATAGAAGCAGCAGCAATGAACTTGTAATTTGGCTATTGTCCTGTTTGGAAGTCATTATGGTCACTGGGTCTGTTAGCAAATAGTCATGTTCTCTTTTCAGAGACCTAGGAAGATTGCACTTTCCTGACAACTTTGGCAGCTGGTAGCAGGGCCAGAGGGCTTCACCTGGTCAACGAAATGTGAGCAGAAGTGACATATCATTTCCAGGTAGGAATTTGAGGAGCCAGTGCTTGACTTATTGTGTTGCTTTCCCCCCCGCCCCACCAGTGCCTCTGTACTTGATGATCTAGTGATAATTTTTCCCAAAGACAACACTCATAAGGCTCTTTCCCATAGGAATTCTGTCAGCCTGGGTCCCTCAATTACTATAATGATCAGAGGCCCCTGATGATTCTCAATGGACACATAACAATGAGAGAAAAATAAACATGGCTTCACTAAGCCAGTGTGAATTAGAGATGGTTTGTTACCCAGAATAACCTGAAGGGACCTAGCAGATAAAGGTCCTATGACTTCTTTCTAGGCCAGAACCTTTTTTCATTGACTTTTACTTTGTTATGAAACCTTTCATGCTTACAAATTACATGCACCAAATCTAATTTTTTTAAGTGCACCCGTGTAAACATCACCCAACTTCAGAAATAAAACCTGACCAATTCCTTCAGATTCCACCATGTGACTCTCCTCCATTGATTACTCCCCCCTCCCCTCAAAAGATGAGTTATTTTTTCTGTTAATGATTCACTTGAATTTCCTTTTTTTTTTTAAGATTTTATTTATTTATTTCACAGAAAGAGAGGGAGAGAGAGTACAAGCAGGGGGATCAGCAGGCAGAGGGAGAAGCAGACTCCCCGCTGAGCAGGGAGCCCGATGTGGGGCTCAATCCCAGCATCATGATCTGAGCCAAAGGCGGATGCTTAACTGACTGAGCCACCCAGGTACCCTTCCCTTGAGTTTCTTGATCATCTTACCTCTCATGTATATTGCCTACTTTTGACATTCTGGAACTTTATTCAAATGAAATCTTATTGTAGGTATTCTTCTGGAACTTGCTTTTTCACCTCACGTTACGTTTTTGGATTCATCCACACAGATGCATGTAGCTATATTTTAATTCACTTTTGCTGCAGTTTTATGAATATCACAATATGAATTTATCCCTTCTTCTAGCACGTGGTCATTTGAATTGCCCGTTGGGAATTTCTGAATTAGAAACTAGGCTAATATGAGGATTCTTGTTATATTGTGGTATGCATGTGTAAGAATCTCCATAGACGTACACCTAGGAAGGAAAATGCTCTACTTTACTCCATAAAACCAAATTGTTCCCCATAGTAGCTGCTCCAGTTCATACCACCACCAGCTTCTGAGACTTCCTACATTGTACCCTCACCAAAGCCTGCTAAAGATGGCCTTTTTCTTCTGTATCAAATGGTATCTGACCATGGTTTTCATTTTCTTGAAGACATACTTCCATCACAAGTGAATTCAGGAAACCTAGGTGAGCAGCTGTTCAAAACAACTTGGTGTAAGTATTCTTAAATTAGGTAAACGTCCCAAACCAGGCCCCTTCTTATAAAAGAAGGTTGTAGTTGGAACAGGCACAATTATTCATTTTTGGACATTCAAAAATACCAGAGGATTTATGCTACTGTTTGTGTTGTAGGTAAAACAGCTATTTCTTAAGTGGCTTCTCTTAGGGGGTTAACAGTATTATCTAAAGCTGTGGAAAAAGCAAATACATTTCAGGGAAATTATAAACATTTCTTTTATCTCACCAGATAAAGAGATTTAGTAGAAGTCTAATGCACCCACTTGGCTATACACAATTTATAGCAGATAAAGAGTTTGAAACACTCTTATTTAAACAGTCAAAGGTTTGTGTTTTTTTTTGGTTTTTTTTTTGAAGGTTGCTAAAAGGCTCTTTGACACTCTTTGTAAGTGGGGACCATCTCAGAGTAAGAACCAGTTCTGGATAATATCAGAATTCATTTCCCACTAAGCATCTCCATTAAGCACTTTTTTCATCTCTGAAGCCTTTCCTTTTATGTAGTGTTTACATCATTGACACCTTCTCTTACTGAATCCCTAATATAAACAAGGGATGTAATAAGCCCTAATGTATTTTAACAAGATTTTAAGAGATATGGTTATGGTATGAGGATAACCAAATGGGGTAGAAAGTAAAGCAAAATTTTCATAACACCTCAAGCTCCTCTGACACTGACAACTCTGTAAGGCTGGGAAAGAAACATTGTCCCTGTGTTTATTCATCAATTAGAATTTGATGAACTCCAAAAAAAAATTTTTTTTTGATGAACTCCAAATGTTATCTGACCAGCCAAATCCTGTAACACAGCCTTTCAGGAGAAAATTAGAAGCTCAGTCCTGTTTGGAAGACAGACTTGAAAATAAATTTACTTTCTCCCTATCTACATCCTCATGGCAACAGGGAGTTTCATGAACCACAACAATAATACATGAAAAGCAAACCTTTGGAATTCACCATCTTAATCCAGTCACATAAGAAGGCAGTCCATCCAAAACTTAAATTTTGCGTGATCTGTCTCAGCTGAAAGCGAGCTTAGTCACTGTCTGAGCAGCCTACGTGGAAGGGCTGTTTTCCGGTTAACTCTCCTCTCCATGATTTTGTCCTCTGTGAGGTTCCAAGGTCTTCCATGGCAAAGGTTGGTGAAGGCCAGGCAGCAACAGGGATCTTTTGGGACTGAGGAGGGCCAGTGGACTGAAGAAGTATGGCTTAGAAGAATGCTACTCCCAGTGGGGTCTGTGGACTGGTGCCAGCCTGTACATCTGTTGTTCCCAGTCTCCAACAGAAAGGGGGACACTTTGAGAGCAGGGATCTAAAACTTTTGTAGCCACAGATGCTCCTGCTAGAGCCTCGTGGATGAGAGCTGAATTTGTCTCGCTAAAGGACATGTTTTACAAAAGAATGGGCTAGTGACAATTTTTTTTTTTAAAAATAACAAAACACTTACCCTTCACCACAGAAGGTTGGAGAAGTTTCAGTCCAGGGGTATGGTTAAAACTCAGATTCTTGATCACCAGTCGATTTGAGTGAGGTCGTGTTTAGGCTCTGCATTCCTAACGAGGTTCTAAGTGGGGCAGTTGCTATGGTCAGGACCGCCCTTGAGGTGGCAGTGGTCTAGACTCAACTAAATACAAGAAGCTCCCCGCTGTTTGTCACCGATGACTCACAAACCTGGACATTTTAATTCTGTGGTGCCAGAAGGTAACACCTTTTAGATACTTGTATTTGGCACCTTCTATGTTTTTAGAATGTGGGAGTTACCATTTGTCATGCTCCAAGTGTTCTGCTCTTCAAGACTTTTCCATGTTATCCCCTTCTGCCCTCTTAGAACTGGCATTATGGTGACATTCTTCTGAATTTTTAGAGCTTCCTCTTTCACTGTTTGAAAGCTTTGCCAGTGTGTTAACAGCATACACATGCTGGGTCTCATAACCATTGCAGGCAATGCCTTCTGGAAAGAGACGGGGATTATAACTGGCATCTGTACTGACCTGAATTTTAAGACATACTCATAAAAGAAGGGAAAGGCTTGATCTCTGGTACTAGAAACCCACAGTGCCTACCATCCAGGCTGCTCAAGTGAACTTTGACCACTCACCTGAGTTTCTTTGTTGCAGTTTCTAGAACATCAGCCAATCCTAGGTCTCTTCAAAATGAACAGAGCCTCCCACTTAGGAAATTAACTGCTTCTGAAGGCAGTAGTCTCCTTCTCTCCTTCTGTAAATAGCTAGGAAGAATAACCCAGAGCAGCTCCTGGCCTCTTGGAGACTTCCATCAGCATCACTGCTAGAGAAATTCAAGAGCTTTCTGCAAGGCAATTCTGCCACTAAGTCAATTATCACAGGGTGTGGCAGGCTTTTAGAGAGATTAAACTACCCTTTCTACTGAAAGAAAATGATGAATTCTCAAACGGGACCCCTCTAATAATCCATTTGCTCAGCGACATTGTACTCCTATTGGCCAATTATCTAGTTTGATGCCCATTGTTTGAACAAATGTCTTCGAATTCTGGGAAAGATGTACAATTCGGAGAGCTACTCGAGAGTCTGAGAGATTGAAAGCAAATCTGTAAATAGAAGCCACTTAAAGGAAGTCTGAAAGAGCATGTTTTACATTCTGAGTATATCCCAATTGTGGCAGTTCCTTTACTTTGATTTAGCTGCTGCTCAATGGCCACGTATGCACTCCTGTGCTTCCATCTCATCGGCAAAATGGGGATAATGACAGTAAAGATTAAATGAATGAATACATGTCAAGACCTGAAAATAGTCCCCAGTGTATAGTAAATGCTACATAACATTTCCTCGGATCTCATCATTATAAAGAGTCTTGGTGACTTGGAGCCCTTCCATCCCAGCCCACCCTACCCCACACCTGCTCCTGGCAACTCCCATCCCCTAGCCTGAGTACCAGTACTACCCAGGCTGGTGTATACTGGTAAAAGCATAGACCAACTCCATTCAATAGAAATACAATACGAAGGGCACCTAGGTGGCTCAGGTGGTTAAGAGTCTGCGTTCAGCTCATGTGATCCCAGGGCCCTGGGATCGAGCCTTTCAGCTCCCTACTCAGTGGAGAGCCTGCTTCTCACTCTGCCTCTAAACTACCCACCCACTCATGTTCTCTCTCAAACAAACAAATTTTAAAAATCAAAAAATACGAGTCATACGTGCAATGGTAATAATTTTTGAGTAAAAAGGGGGAGAACTAATTTTAATATTTAAAAATATAACCCAACACAGCCAAAATATTATTTCAACATTTCATCAATTTAAAAATTATTAATGAAAAAGTTGACATCCTTTTACTCACAATAAGTCTTCAAAACTTGTTGACTTTTACACTTATGGCATATTCCAGTTTGAATGCTACATTCCCATTAGGATATTTGCTGATAAGTATCTAAGTTTCATAAAATTTACAGTTGAAAAAGTGGCTTTACTTACCCAAGTTGTTACAAACATACTTGAAACTTTTCCAGTAACTGAAGGGAGTTTTCACTCACTGAATTAAATATCAGTTTTTTTAAAGTTTAAATTAAATAAAATTATAAATTCAGTTCCTCATTTGCACCAGCCATATTTCAAATGCTCAAGAGCTACATGAGGAGAGTGGGTACCATTTTGGATAGCACAAGTGTAGACTGAAAACACACAGGTGTGCCAAGACATGATATGGTTCCTGACAAGTTATGTGACTTCTCTCCTTTTCTCATTACAATTTATAAATATATAATAGAAGAAAGTAGAATAACTTTATTAATAATTATATTCTCTTTAGTATTAGAAATAATATGTCTGGGACGTCTGGGTGGCTCAGTTGGTTAAGCAGCTGCCTTCGGCTCAGGTCATGATCCCAGCGTCCTGGGATCAAGTCCCACATCGGGCTCCTTGCTCGGCAGGGAGCCTGCTTCTCCCTCTGCCTCTGCCTGCCTCTCTGTCTGCCTGTGCTCGCGCGCTCTCTCTAACTAATAAATAAATAAAATCTTAAAAAAAATTAAAAAAAAGAAAAAATATGTCTAAAACACATAGCACCGTGATAAACAGATTATAACAGATCTTCAATGAAGAAGGACTATTTTTCCCTTAACATTTTATTAAGAAAAAACAAACATCCAAAAAGCTATAAATCATGCAGTGAATCCCCACATATCCACCACCTAGATTCTAGTATTGTTAACATTTGTTTATGTTGCTTTATCACATGTCCATGAGAAAGGACATTGACTACCTCCATTTTGACCTCAAACTTTCTAATTAAGTTCTTTGCAGCCAATCTCTCTCTTTTTTTTTTTTAAGATTTTATTCATTCATTTGACAAAGATCACAAGTAGGCAGAGAGGCAGGCAGAAAGAGAGGAGGAAGCAGGCTCCCTGCTGAGCAAAGAGCCTGATGTGGGGCTCAATCCCAGGACCCTGAAATCATGACCTGAGCCGAAGGCAGAAGATTAACCCACTGAGCCACCCAGGCGCCCCGCAGCCAATCTCCTAACTCAAGCAAAGACCCCACAGGCAAAAGCATCCCATGATGCGAATCAAAACTCCTTCCTCAAGCAACAGGGACAGCCAGCAAGATCGTGCGTGATTGACCCCAAGACAATGATCCACCTGACTTTTACTGCCTACCTGCACATAATCACCAAGCCCTGTCCTACATTTTCTTTATATGAACCAAGAAGTATTTTCAGCACTTCGGAGACCATCTTTGAAGAAATGTTAGTCTGCTGCTGTCTTCTTAGTGTTGGCCTCACTAAAAGAAAACCCTTTCTTGTTTCATCACCACTCCTCTCTGCCTTTGGATTTTGTCAAGAGCAAGTGGTCAAACCTAGTCTGTTTGGGACTCTGGAGCCAGGTGCGCTTGCTTCCCTGTGCCGGGGTTCCATCTGCATATCCACTCATCCGTCCATCTGACTTTTCGTGTAGTGTAAAGTAGATGCAGACATCAGTATACTCCACCCCTGAAACTCCAGCCTGCGAACCATAAACTAAATGCACTATTCACTAAATTCACTATTCACTTTCTCCCTTCCATCCTTCCTTTTTCTTTGGCTTCCTGTCTTCCTGCCTTATTTACTTTCAGGTAAAAATATACGTAGTGAAATGCCAAATGTTCAATGAGCCATTGGATGAATATTGACAGTGCATATACCTGCATAAACCAAACTGCTCTCAAAACAGAGAACATGTTCATTATCCCAGAAAGTTCCCTTACAACCCCTTCTTGCTAATCCTAGTCCTTACTGTCCTGCTTCTCGCCCCAGGCAATCATTGTTCTGGTCACCCCCTACAGATTAGTTTTGCTTGATCTAGAATTTCAGTCACACAATATATGATAGTTTTGCAGAAGTTTCCTTTCACTTAGCATAATGTTTTTGAGATTCATCCATGCTGTCATGTATTTACTCCTTTTTATTATTGAGTACTAATTGCGGCCATTTTTAGGTCAAAACTGTCGCCCCAGGCCACCTGGGTGGCTCAGTGGGTTAAAGCCTCTGCCTTAGGCTCAGGTCATGATCTCAGGGTCCTGGAATTGAGCCCCACATCGGGCTCTCTGCTCTCAGGGAGCCTGCTTCCTCCTCTCTCTCTGCCTGCCTCTCTGCCTACTTGTGAACTCTATTTATCAAATAGACAAATGAAATCTAAAAAAACCCCAAAAAACAAAAAACAAACTCTCACCCCTCTCCTCAACCAAACCATTCCATTCCTTTACAACTCACTGAAGTCCGTACCCTATCAAGCCACCATGGATCTCTCTAAGGCTTTCAGCTGTCAATGCTAGCTCAACTCCTTACAATTAATGAAAGAAAGTCTTCATATGACATCCTTTAAAATTTATGTATAGTTGGAAAGTTTCTGAGCTTTCTATGGAGAAGGCAAAGCATTTCTAATTCCTTCAGTTCTTCATACAATGATGTTTTAGCTTCTTTTGATGTCCTGGTCATTCTCTGAGTTCACTCTCTTAGCACAGTTTGTAATTCAGTTTATAATTCAGCTGTAAGTTTTACTGGGCAACACCATGCCTAATTTGTGCATCTGTGTACACCCAGCACCTAGTATCATGTCTGGTAATCAGAAGGCCCTCAACAAATATTTTTTGAATAAATAAGTGACTATAGAAAGAAAGAGCCCACCTTTAAGCGTGTTTAATTTTGCTTATGTGTTAAGTATATATTTGACATCAGGCAGGTATTGGAGGGGGGCTGAACACTGGAGCTTGAGGAAAATTTCCAAGAGACACACCTTAGAGAAGGTGCCAGCTGACTTAGGGAAGTGCACTGACTCCATTCCTGGACAGAAATATGACCTGGAGTACCTGTCTCCAACTCTTCTCCAGTGAGCTGAGTGCATAACCTACAGCAAAATCTGAAACTTCCCTTACAACCTAAAACCAGTCATTATTAGCACTTTATTTTCCAAGTGTCCTTAAGTCTCCAGAATTAAGCAGACAGAGCACCTTTCCCCTCATGCCCTAAGTCCAAATGTGTGAGATAATTTTTTAAAATACTGATTTGTTTTGCCATTCCAGTATTTATCTTACCCTTCTTCCAAGCAGATAGACGGGACTTTGTGTTCAGTTCCTTGCCTTAGAGGAGTTTGTGATTCATAAAAGCAGAAATTGCCTTTGTCTTGTCCTCAGCCTTGTTTTTCCAGAAGCATCAGATTTCTGAAGGGATCATCCTAGGGGTAGAGAGGGAGGGGGGATTAGAATCTTGCTAAAGGAAGCAGGGATATTTCCCCAGACCTGGAAAGGGGTTGGGGTTGATAGACCCTTAAAAAACATGTGACCCATACCCAGGTCTCCCAGCGCCCTGGAAGGAGGCAGCACCCCAGAAGGGAGTGGCTGTGGTATCCTAGAGAGCCTGGACTCCAACCACCAAGCTCTCCAAGAGCAGTGTTGACACTGGGTCCCAGCTTTGGCAAGGAAGAAGCTGCAGACATACCCACCTCTGGGTAGGCACCCAGCTTGGTACAACAGGCGTCAGGGGTCAATGTGATGTCTGAAAGAGAGGGCCTTCTGACTGCTGTATAGACCTTCCAACTTACTATATGGCCTTAGAGAAAGAGAAGGGGGAAGAGAATTCCATCCTCACACCCTTCTCTATAATGACAAATATTGAATTTCTTCTTATTGGGGAGCAGTGGAGATTTGGGCACAGATTTGATTTGCTTTAGAAAAAATACAGATGGCCCTTGAGATTGTGCATTAGATTTAGAAGGACAAATAGGAGAGAAGAGAGGAATAAGAGGAAGAAATTATGCTACATGAAAGAGAGGAGAAAGGAAAAGAAGGGAGAAAATGAGGCAAAAGAAGGAAAAATTTGACAAGGGTTCGTTCGAATGGTAGCCCATATGCTATAGAGCTCAATAGTCATAAGATACAAAGCAGGTTAACGAACTGTTAAATAATACATATTCTAGCCCCTTCCTTGACAAATAAATATTCACAATGATAGAATGAAAACTCTGTTTAAAGCTATGGGTTTTTATATGACTGAAAGTCAACAAACTCTCAAAGATGACTGGATTTAATTATATTGTGCATGTCTGAGTGTTCCTTTGATGGGCTAGTGCTGTTTGATAAGTAATAAAATAACTTATTAATTCACAAATATATTCCATAAAATTTGCTTTTCTTGCCTTTGTTTCAGCAAAACACTAATTATGTTATAATCAGCATTTGCATGTATTTGTATTCTATTGACACTAATGCTAAAATAGACACATCTCTTGAAATATTATAGTCTAGGATAATTTTTTTAAAGATTTTATTTATTTATTTATTTGACAGACAGAGATCACAAGTAGGCAGAGAGAGAGAAGGAAGCAGGCTCCCTGCTGAGCAGAGAGCCTGATGCAGGGCTCAATCCCGGGACCATCATGACCTGAGCCGAAGGCAGAGGCTTAAACCACTGAGCAACCCAGGCGCCCCTAGGATAATTTTTTTATTATTAATTTCTATTTGGAGAACATTCACTCTGCTAAAGAAGTAGTACCTGGAGTTAGCAGAATTCCTTTATATGTCACACTCAAGCACGATATCTGGATTGTGTATAATAGATTATTTTTACTACAAAAGTTATAAAATATTTCCACTTCAATATATACATTGCCATATCATGATCTTCACCATCTCTCAAAGCAGTATCTAGAACCATGCAATAAAGTAAAGCAAAATACTTCTCACACTGTATCTTTATCCATATCTAGACAGATTTAGTAGTAATTGGATTATTTAATCTTAGAAAATGTTTCTCAGACTCCATGTGCTGGTGCTCTGAATATTGTGCTAATTTGTAAATACCTCTGGAACCACAAGAAGGAATAAGAAAGTGTGTGCTCAGTACTAATGGGAAATGATACTTGGTCACATGAGACTCTATCACACTCATGCTATCAGAGAACAATGATTTGACAAGTTAATTAATTTGTCTTTTCTCTTACCTAAGTGCCTCTGCCATTCAAATATTGTCACTAGCTCCAAAGTAATGTTTGTTTCTGATATATCAGTGGTACAACTCAGAGGTCTTCATGGCATTTAAATGGAGTCACCTTTATTATTTTAAGGACAAAAGGCAAGGATGTAGAAGGTCCCCATTTCCCTGGGGCCTGAACAGTGTTAATTCCGAGCGTGGATGTTTAGGGTTACACTACCCCAGCACTGAACACTGGATCCCAAGCGACAGAGGTGCCCCCATGGTCTTTAACTCATTTATGTCTCTTTGTGACAAGTAGGGCTCTCTAGGGTATGAGGCCAGAGAAGAACCCCTCTTGTCTGGTGTAATCTCAGTACTGAGAAGGAGAGGGGGAATGAAGAGAGGGAAGGCAACAGGAGAAAGAAAAGAAAATAGACCACAGAGACTCTAAGGCTACCTCTCATATCCCCAGGGTAAAGCCTCTAACCTTTAATGGTCTCCGTCAAAAAGACTAAGTGCTAGAGCATCCAAAGAAAAATTTTCAGCTTACATACATTCAAAGAGCCTCTATAAACAAATATATATAAATATGTAAATACATGCTTTGTGTAATCTTTACAAATTACATGTAATTTAAATATTTGTGGGGTTTTTTGTATAGCAATGGAATTATTTTCTTCTTTCTAATGTTTTCTGCTTTCCCTCTCCTTCTGAGACTCTCTCTGCTGATGGAGTTTGGGAGATGCAGGTGTAGGATAATAGAGATAAAAAAAATCATATATGGCATTACTGGTTGCCAGATAGAAGATTTCAGAGAACAGTAAGGAATCTGCTTGTAATTTTATGAATCCATATGGAATTGACCATTTGCTGAAGGGGAAGGGTAAATAAAATAGGCCTTAGAAAATAAACATCAGCTTTCGTAATGTCCATTGATTAAAAAAACATTTCTAACACAGGTACGCACATGAAGAACGTACACTTAGATGAAAGACTACTTTCATCACTTCTTTAAATGTCCATTGATTAAAAAAACATTTCTAACACAGGTACGCACATGAAGAACGTACACTTAGATGAAAGACTACTTCTTTAAATTGGCTAGTTTTTTTTTAAACTTATTAATTGCATCTGCTCATGCATCTATTTGTTCAAGATCTGGTGAAAGTGGGGCACCTAGGCGGCTCAATTGGTTACACATCTGACTCTTGGTTTCAGCTCAAGTCATGATCTCATGGGTCATTGGATTGAGCCTTGCATTGGGCTCCATGCACATGGGGGATGGGGAGTGCGGGGAGTCTGCTTAAAGATTCTCTCCATCTGCCCCTCCCCTGACTCGTGCACATGAGTGCCCTCTCTTTTCTCCCTCTCTAAAGTAAATTTTTTTTTAAAGATTTTTATTTATTTGACAGACAGAGATCACAAGTAGGCAGAGAGGCAGGCAGAGAGAGAGAGAAGGAAGCAGGCTCCCTGCTGAGCAGAGAGCCCGATTCGGGGCTCGATCCCAGGACCCTGAGATCATGACCTGAGCTGAAGGCAGAGGCTTTAACCCACTGAGCCACCCAGGCGCCCCTCTAAAGTAAATCTTTAAAAAGAAAAGAAAAAAGATCTGGTGAAAGCTTCTTCAGGAACATGATCTGGTCCTCAGATCAACTTTTAGGACCCAGTGCCTGCATGTGTCCAACCAAGCTGAGTGAGTAAAGCCCTTGCAAGGTCTCTACGGAAGGACATAGCAGAGTTCTGATTCTCCAGGGCACACTGTTCATGCACAGGCTGGTGAGAAGTGTATTATCAAACTGATAGAAGTCTGAAAATCACTGAATATTATTCACAGGCTCCAAAGCATCCCCATGACAGTGGTCCTGAAGACGTTTGGGGCTTAGACTTGAAGCATAAGAAAAACAGTAGGATATCCATCTCAAATGAACCAGAGATCAGGGACGAAGACAGACATACATACACACACAGCTGTCACTGTGAGAAATATGGCCAGGTGAGCAGCACAAACTCTGGCACTTTCTAAAGGGCCAAAAGGACAGCTGGATGACAGCAATCCCAGAGAAATAAGTACTTTTTGCTCACCCTGAAAATGGAAAGTCTCACAGAGTCTTGACAAATGGCTTTAATCCCCTCTGGGCCTGGTGCTGAACTATAGTATGTGGCTTTTGACAAAACTGCCAGAGAGTGGCAGCCACAGAGTCCACGTTTCCTCTGTATAAGGGCAAAGACCGAAGCTATAGCCTGGGCTACATGACAGAGGCTCACTGGTCTTGTAGGGTAATCAGCTCTCAGCACAACCCACAGGTGTGACTTCCTCATGCAAGGAAAAGGTAAAGCAGTTGGCCATGCTGTCGAGCTCAAGGTGGGTAGACTGATGATACTGCCTCCTGGTTATAGACTTGGGTCCAGTCACTTCATTACCCTGAAGCTCCACTTCCATGAATTTAAATTGGGCTGACACCGCCTACATAATTGTGTTTTGGTGGGAATTAAATAAAATGCTGTAAATACGGTAACCTATTCAGCGGGTACTGTTAGCTCTTTTCTAATAATACTATTTTCCTACCTGAATATGAGCCTCCCATAATTCTCCTCAAATTTCTCTAGGCCCATCATCTCATAAAATAGCTACCACCGTCAAAAAATGAGGAGGAGAGAATGCCTGTCCTCTGGGAGGATGAGTTGTTGCCCAATAGCTAGTGGGGGCAGCTCTGAGTGCTTTGTGACGCTCCAGACCTCCCAGGGCCTCTGTTGTGACATTCCCACCAATCCTGGAATCCTAACCCAAGGCTGCGGCTGATTGCCATAGGGAACATCCCAAGTCTTCAAGGAGCACGCTCAGAGAATGGCAGTTTGCTGGGCCCCTCTCTGCCTGCCACCACATGCCAGCTCCTGACAGCTGAGCTGCCCTGTCAAATACACAGTAGCCGTCTTCACCCACATGCGAAAAATCAAACGGAAGCCCCCCTCCCCCCACCGGGCCATGGCACGAACCAGATTCTTTCTATTTATAAGCAGCAGCCCAACAGGCTTCATTCTGTAACTCGCAGTTCTCAGCAAGCTGCACCAGAATAGAGATGTGTTCATACTTTCCAGTCCCCCAGATTGCCACTTCAAAAAGAGAGTGATAGACAAATATGGTGCAACCCGTTTATAACATTTTCCCATGTTTAACTTCCAAATCTGAGAGTCTTAAGCACAGTTGCCAAAAGCAATTTTTTTCTAAATGCAATATTTTTTTCTTGGTCTCTTAGTAAATGGTAAATGAGAGTTTTTTTCCACCCTCCCCCCCACTGTTTCTTCTTAGAGGCCAAGAGTTTTTCACTCCCGGTCTGCAATACCCTGTCTGGGCTATCACCCAAATGGCTTTCACACTTAAAGTGAGAAAGAATTAAGTACTTCTGCAATTGAAAAATGGTTCTGTCTGCCTTGGAGTCACAAAGCTCTCTTTACTGAACTATTACTTTGATGCTCCAAAGCTAAGTGTACCAGTGAGCCTATGAAGCCTCCAAGAAAGGACTTAGAATGAAGACCATCCCATTGTTTCCCCATTTGGAGCACATCCAGTGTATTCACCTCGTGCTTACCCCCAGATGTCTGGGGAAGGTTTGCACAGCTGTTCTTGGGTTTCCCTATAAGTGAGTCAAGTACAACTTCCAAAGCTCCCATCTTGATATCATCTCCACAGAGTAAGACTCTACTGAGCGGGCTGCCGACCCGCTTTCATAGTGAGTTAATGACACGGACATCTCACCTGTGCTTCTAACATGATGCTGAACCTATTTTAATAGCAGGAAAAAGCAGTTGCATTGATCTCCATCCATGATTATTCCCTTTGGAGGGCTAACAAGTGTCTTTGCATCTCAAAAGTATCTCTTATCTCATAATCTGTGTGTATCTTTCACAAAGCAAGCTTGCCAAGGGGAACAAATATTTGAATCAATCAGCCTTAAACATCTTTAACTATTTCATGAAGAGTTACTTACTGTTATGCCCCTGTAACACTAACCTTATACATTCTAGGTTTTGTTTAGGGCCAACCTTAGGGCTGAAGAAGGTAGCCTAGCAAATCTGTAAGAAACTCCAGATTTCAAGTCTTTGTTACTGTGTTTTCTGTTCTAAAAATTAGCCATAAATGTTCAAGTTGTCATTTCCTTTAAGTGTTTCCCCTTACATAACATCTAAGCAAGCCTAATGATGTTTTTCAAAAGCAATTTTAAAAATTCAACAGGGATCAGTGAGGCCATGGAACAGTAAAAACAGTAGAGATCAGAGCTATATTTGAAATTGAGAAAGGGACAGCCCTGAAAATCATAGTGTAGTAGTCAGTTTAGTGTGCATACTTGGAAAATACTAGAACAAATCATCAAAAAAATCAATTTGCAAACACCCATACGATCACAGAATACTAGGTAATAATCAACATTGCTTTGTGAAGAACAGCCTTGTCAGGACCATCCAATTTCCTTCTAAAACAGTGACAGGCCCGGAAGATCAGAGGGATGAAATAGATGTAATGGAGCTTGAATTTCACAAAGCTCTTGATTCTGTCTTCCATGATACACTCATCAACAGACTACTTCAAACCAGAAGGAATTTGCTGTACAGGTTTACTAAATAGCACAGCTCTTAGTGTTTCTGCCCTAAAAGGGCAGGTGGAGGTTTGGGCAGGTGATGTTCGACACAGGATCGAGTGGCTCCTGGACACTTTAATATGCTCATCTGTCCCACGGCCAGCCCTAGCTCCTGTACAATGTGAAAGGGGTAGGACAGCCGCTGTGTGGTGAATTGTCATGACTCTCAAAGGAATGGGCGGTCAGAAACCAGCATACTGGAGAAGGGTACTTCCCTCACCCCGTGAAGAGCCAGCTCCATAAGGATGATATTAGGTAAGGGATTGGCATTGTTTGGGAGACATTTAGTTACAAATTACTTTGAAGGTTTTATAAATATGCAAAAATAGTGGTATACATTTTACTTCAGAGAAAAATCAATCTACATAAACTCAAGCTTTAGGAAATGCAAAAAAAAAAAAAAAAATCCCATGGTATATGGAATGCAGGGGTTGGTGAAAAACATGCCAAATCCTTAAAATATCTTTGGAGTAAACTTTTGAGAAAGATGAGGTGATTCATCTCAAAATTTTGAGAAAGATGAGGTGACTCCAGCACATAGGAGTCAGGGTTTGAAAACTGGTTTGACTATTTCCCAGTTGTACAACTTTGGGTAACTTATTTAACCTTTCTCAGATTTCCATGTTGTTGTATATCAAACAGGCCTCCTAAATCTTACAGAGTTGAAATCAGAAATGAAATTTCATCATAAGCTATACATTTATGTATAAAACACATGAATATATGTCATATATATTCATATATACAACAAATTTAGATATTTAGGTATATAGGTACTTTCTCCAGGGTTAGGCATACTGGAGGCATGTAATAAATATTACTGCCTCACTTCTATTCCCATGCTGCGAAGTCCATCTCAAGAAAGTAACGTATAGTAGGAGATTCAGTGATACACGTGTCAGCTTCTTATCTTCTGATCAATAAAGTCACCAATGGCTGTCTGATGTTTACCCCATGATTCTCATTCTCCATCCCTAGTTTCCATCTTTAGACACCATACTCCATCTAGTGTTTGGCTTTTCATATGGAAAATGCCCAAAATTTCCAGTAGATATCTATGGAGTCACCTGCCCAGTCACTATACCCCTCCCCTTTCTCCAAGGCTGCATGGCTATGACAGAACCTGCTATGTGTTCTCATGATCAAGCCATCTTAGCCACACCAACCCACCTCAGCCGGGTATCTGCATCAACATAGGCCAATCCTTGGGGTATCTGGGTGGCTCAGTTGGTTAAGCATCTGACTCTTGATCTCTATTCAGGACATGATGTTGGGATCCTGAGATGGAGCTCAGGGTTGGGCTCTGTACTCAGTGAGGAGTCTGCTTGAGATTCTACCCCCCTCCCTCTGCTCCTCCTTCTGCTCATGCACACACTCTCTAAAATAAATAAATAAATCTTTAAAAAAATATAAAAGACAATCCTCACCACTGCAATTGACAGTTCCGTGGGTGAGCTTCTGAATGGACTATCAGAGGCTTTCTGTAGATTTGGAATTGCACTAGAACTCAGATAATTTGAGATTAGTCAGCCACTCCTTTGTTAATAACATCATTGGAACAATGGAGATATTTCCCATCATGAGAAAGATCCAGTCTGTCTTAAAAATAAGAGAACAATGCCTGAGTGGCTCAGTCGGTTGGGTGGCTGCCTTTGGCTCAGGTCATGATCTCAGGGTCCTAGAATCGAATCCCTCATTGGGTTCCCCACTTGGCCAGGAGTCTGCTTCTCCTTCTCCCTCTGCCTGCTGCTCCCCCTGCTTGTACTTTCTCTCTGTGTCAAATAAACTATTTAGAAACAAAGTTATTTTTTTTTAAGATTTTATTTATTTATTTGTTATAGAGAGAGAGAGAGAGAGCACAGGAAGACAGAGTGGCAGGCAGAGGCAGAGGAGAAGCAGGCTCCCCGCCGAGCAAGGAGCCCGATGTGGGACTCGATCCCAGGATGCTGGGATCATGACCTGAGCCGAAGGCAGCTGCTTAACCAACTGAGCCACCCAGGCATCCCACAAAGTTATTTTTTTAAAAATAAGAGAATGCTCAGAGAACAGCAAGAAGAGTGATAGGACGAGACTTGTCAGCATTCAAACCCTCAGTCCAGTTGTTTCAGCTACCTTCCTCTCTTCTGTGCCTCAGTTCTTCAAACTCTTGGATTCCTCTGGCCAGTAAGTCTGTTTTTGCTTATGCCTTTTCAGGTTGGGATTCTGCCCCTTATAAACAGATTTCAAAAACCACTGTAACTAGTATCCTTTTTTTTTTTTTTTTTTAGATTTTATTTATTTATTTGACAGAGATCACAAGTAGGCAGAGAGGCAGACAGAAGGGGGGAAGCAGGCTCCCTGCTGAGCAAAGAGCCTGATGCGGGGCTAGATCATGACCCGAGTCAAAGACAGAGGCTTTAGCCCACTGAGCCACCCATGTGCCCCAGTAAAATCCTTTTGTAAAAAAATCTTTGACTATACCCTCAGATATTTACTTGCAGTAAAATCAGAGAAACTGTATTTTTGAGTACATTAGAAAGATAATGGAAGCACATGTCCAAAAAGTCTTTCAGAAAATGTTTTTTATATAACAATTTTATTTATTCAAGAGAAAGTGAGCAAGAGAGGGGATGAGCAGGGTCAGAGAGAGAGGGAGAAGCAGATTGATTCCCTGCTGAAGAGGGAGCACCACATGGGACTCAATCCCAGGACCCTGGGAGAAGCAGATTCCCCGCTGAAGAGGGAGCACCACATGGGACTCAATCCCAGGACCCTGGGAACATGAACTGAACTGAAGGCAGATGCTTAACCAAGCCACTCAGGTGCCCCAGAAAAGTTTTATTAATTTCAATTCTCCTCTGTAGTATATGAGAATGTTTTTTATCTATGCCTTCCTAACACTGGATTTAGAAAAATAGTTTTGCCAGTTTCAAAGGTGAAAAATGGTATCTTTAATTTTTATTTGTTCAGTTATAAATTCTAATAATAGCTATTTATTTCTCTTCTTTGCTGAATCTCCATTTGTGTCAATTGCCCAATTTTCTGTTTAGTACCTTTTCTAATTGATTTGTAAAAGCTATTTATATAGAAAAATATTAAAACTTTGTCATATATGTTGCAAATATTTCATGCTATTTGTTACTTGTTATTTGTTAGGGTGAGTTGAAGGGTTAAATAACGAACTACATCCCCCTGCCTTTTTTTGAGAAATAGTACTGTACTTGCTCTTTCAGAGAAGTCTCCAAAGCAATGACACCCACCAATTTTTTAATATCTTTTAATTATTTGAGTATAATCAGAATATAATCAACACGTTAAAGTTTTCATTAGCCACTTAAAATCTCCAGATTTCTTTTCTCTTCCACCCTCCTAGGGAAAAAGAATGCAGTTGCCCTCTGAGAGGTGACCGTTTTGCATGAAGATAAAGCTCACATACAATTAGCAGGTGCTGTCCAAGCTCAGCATCTTTCCTTCTTGACAACTGTTCTTCCTTCTTTCTAGCGGTCAATTTCCTTGGTCCTCTCTTTTCTGCACTGTGAATAAAGAAAGTCTTCTTTGTAGAGCTTATTCTTTAGATGTTAAAAAATCTATTTAACCAATAAAAGTCCCAAGAAGTTAACACGTATAGGGCTATTACCCTTACTAAGAAATATAAATAAATATGGCTAGAAATGAACAAGTGACCCTGAAAGTCATTATTGGTTTAATAACAATTTGTGAAGGGAGATTGGAAATAAAATGTTATACAAAGAAAACTGAATAATAGAACTGAATTATTGTCAGAGGACAAACATGGACAGGATCCAAGTTACCTACCTCACACCTGTCAGATGGCTAAAATAGAAAATTGCTCATCACATGGGGTTCTTTGTGCTCACAACATGGCAATAGGCAGAGAGATCCAAGAGGGAGAGAGGGAGCAAAACAAAAGACACAGCGTCTTATAACTAAAAATGCCATCAGTTCTGCACATTCTGTTGGTTACATACATAAATTTCAGTCCAATGGGGGAAGGATATTACACACCGGGGTGAATACCAGGAGATGGGATCATTGGCCATCAACTTGAGGCTGGCAATCACAGCC
Source organism: Taxidea taxus jeffersonii (assembly GCA_003697995.1). Classification (NCBI taxonomy): domain Eukaryota; kingdom Metazoa; phylum Chordata; class Mammalia; order Carnivora; family Mustelidae; genus Taxidea; species Taxidea taxus. The sequence goes on from RCUC01166098.1 coordinate 87,614, forward strand.
CAGATTAAACTTACTTTACCACTAATCCCTCTTAGATCTGCCCATGTGAATTCTGAGGATCCTATCTAAGCCTCTCTTCCCCTCATACCACTCACTGTCCTTACACCGTCTCGTCCATTCCCATGGATTTTACCACTGTATGAGGGCTGAGGACATCTCCTCAGCCTGGATATTGTTCTCTTGGTTCTAGACTTGTATTTTCACTTTCCTGCAAGACCTCTTCATACGTATGCCTGATCCTAATGCTACCCCCACTCCTAGCTTCAAATCTGCTCCTTTTCCTGTTTCAGAGGATCATACACCTATCCACACAGTGCCAGGCTAGGGACCTGGCTCTGGAGATTGACTGCTCTCCCTGTGCCCCTCCATATCATTGGGGCTACTGCTCCAGTAGGCCCTTCACCTCCTCCATTCAGGTCCCTGGTAACACAACATATCAACCATGGCTGCATGGGGTTAGGAGGTGAGGTCTAGGAGGTGAGGTCTAAGCTGGTCCCTTCAGATTTTCTCTCCTGAGACTGAATTCTGAAAGAATATACATAATAAGTCAGAGATGATTGGAACCAACATGTTTTATAGCAGCACTCAAGAAAAAACAAAAAAGGTTCCTTGGGCTTTAGAAGACTCTGAAGAGTAAAAGCACTCCATTTCCTGGCCCCACAGGCTGCTTATTTAGTTTGCTCTTTGATTTTGTGACCTATCCTGTCAGTCTCTCTGTTAAGGTCATGATTATCTCTCACTTGGATAGCCTCCATATCTTCCCAAGTAGTCTCTGAGTACAGCCCATTCTCTTTCTGGTCTATTCTCTACATGTGCTCCTTCCCAGATAACGCTACTCCCCTGCTGAAAATCTTTCCTAGATCGAATTGCCTTGAGTAAAAAGTCATGAATGCTTACATGGCTCACAAGGACCTTCATGGTCTAGCAGCCGTTGGATTTTATACCCAGCTCACTGCACAATCTACCAGCCACACTAAAGGGCTTCCAAGTTTTCTGAAGTCTCCATGCTGTCGCTTCTGGGCATTTCCACTTGTTTCTTCTGAATTGAGTGTTCACCCATATATGAACTCCTTATCTGACCAATCGCTACATATTATTCAGGTTTGGGCTTATCTGTCACTTCTTCTGGAAGCCTCCACTTGATGCTTCCAGAATCCTACCCTAACCCTACAAGTCTGGGCTGTGTTCCCTTCCATGTGGTCCTAGAGTGCTCTGAACACCCCTAACATACTATCCATCCAATAAGGTAGTAATCACATGATAGCTTATGTGCAGTCCTATTTCTTTTCTAAGCCCTGTGAGGCCAGGGACCATCTCTCTTCTCTCTGTTTCTGTATCTCCAGGGCCTAGTTCAGTTCCTTAAAACATAGAGGACATGGAATAGACATGTGTTGAATACAGGAATGAATTCATATTTAAGTCTTCTCTAATTTGTTCTCAGTCATCTACCAACTTATAGTAAAACCTAATTATCTTCCCAAGCTCCCATGATGGCAATACATATGCAGTAGAATTTTTACAACTCAGCTTCAGCAAACTTTCTGTTTCAGAGTAAGACATTCATTTGAGCCACAAGCATAATGCTAAAAAACAAAAGCAGCTCTGTAAAGATACGTAGCAAAGAGGGTGGCCTCTGAGTGAAAGGCAAATTTTCCTATCCATATCCCTTTAGTATCGGGAGTCACACACATGTGATGGGGTGTGCGTTTGCTAGAATATTAAGGTATTCTAATGGAATAAAACCTGGATACCCTTTTTAAAAAGTTTCCTCCATCTGCATTATAAAAAGTACAAATATTTTTTGTTCAACACAGTTACCAAACTGCTTGGTTATTGCCACATTTTAAAAGGCAATTTCTACACATATGAGTTAGTCCAATAATAGTCCTGAGAGCGAATATCCACCGGAAATGCTGTCTTATCTAACAGCATGAGGGAAGGTGGGTGAATCAGGGGGAGAGCTACCATTTATTACTACCGTCTGGGCTAGCATTGTGTATAATCATCTCCAAAGACAGAAGTGAGCGTGGTATCCGTGTTCAATTCCAGACATGGTGATACCTCCCTGGACTGTTGGGGGTTTCAGGAAAGATTTTTCAGAGACCACAGATGAACAGGATTATAGTTTGGCAACATCCTTAAAGACTGACCCTGAAAACACCTAAAACACTCCTTGCCACCCCATTCTCCTCTAGGGAACCAATTATGCGCTTGTCCAGAGAGCTCTGTGTCCCAGTGTGGACTCTGGAAGCCCTTATTTTTTCCACAGGAAAGCAATTCAGATAGTCACTTAACTGGTCCAAGTTCTGTGTGAGATCTTAATTAAAACTCTACAAAATCATTTCTCTGAACTCCCCAAGAATTCTTTTCTTGGTGGTTGAGAGAAGAGCTTTTTAATACAGGCATGTGATATTAAGTGCCCAGAGTACATAATCAAACTTTCCCCAATCTAGAGCACTGGATCATAATGCCTTCGTGGACCCAGAATAGTGGTTACCAAGATTTCTAGCAACCTGTGTCCTTTGCCCTGCAGCTCAATCAATCCTGTGGGCAGGACCCCTGCTATCTCATAATAATTTTCACATGGCTGTAAACAATTCTGTTTTAACCACCATGGCTGGGTCTTCATGAGCTCAGGAATCAAAATACACATGAGTAATCAAAGAAAATCTTCCTACGTGGTCCACCTTTCAAACAAGATATTGTGCCTACCATGAAGTGCTCTCTAAAGATAAAGAAAATGATGTAAAAGGGAGAAGAAAAAGAAAAAATTCACACCATATTATCAAGAGTAATATCAAAAGTAAAAAAAAAAAAAAGTTATCACATTTAAATATAAGGGGGGGAGGAGCAAGATGGCGGAGGAGTACAAGGCCTCTTCGGGTCCCAGGAGTTCAACTAGATAGTTATCAAACCATTCTGAACACCTACAGACTCAATAAGAAAGAGAAGAAGAGCACCAATTCTGGGAACAGAAAATGACCACTTTCTGGAAGGTAGGGCATGCGGAGAAGTGAATCCGAGGCCACATACAGGAGGAGAGACCGTGTGAGGAGGGGCTGGCTCCCAGCAAGCGGTGGAGCAGGAGAGCACAAAATGGGGACTTTTAGAAGTCTGCTCCACTGAGGGATGTCGCTCCAGAGGCTAAGCGGGAGGCAGAGCCCTTGCGTGGTCTCAGGACCTGTGGGGTTACAGAAAGACTGGGGGTGTCTGAGTGCAGCAGAGCTCCCAGGTATTGGAGCAGGGAGGCCGGCTACAGAGACAGAGCTGAGGAGTGAGCTCTCAGCTTGGGGTTATCTTAAACTATGATCCACAGCACAGTCTGGCCACTGCTCTTTGAGGAGGGAACCCACAAGTGACAGATCCAGGGAGACCCCCTCCTTCTTCCTGCAGAAGCAGCAGCGCCGAAGCACGTAGCAGGAATCTGCCGGGTTTGGAGACGTCAAACGGGGCCATGCACCAGAGATAGAAATGCTCAGTCACAGGCCAGGTGAGCTCAGAGCACGGCGGGAGACCAGGGAGAAGAGAATGATTGAGCGCTTTTCTCCGAGGGCGCACTGAGGAGTGGGGCCCTGAGTTCTTGGCTCCTCTGGGCCAGAGATTGGGAGACCACCATTTTCGTTCCCGTCCTCCAGAGCTTTATGGAAAGCATTCAGGGAACAAAGCTTCGGATTGTGAACCTGAGCATGTGACTTAGCCCTGCCCCTGGCAAGGGCGGTGCAATTCCGCCTTGGGCAGACATTTGAGAATCATGGCAACAGGCCTCTCACCTAGAAGATCAGCAAGAACATCCAGCCAAGACCAAGTTCACCAATCAATGAAAACTGCTAAACTTAAGAGCTACGAGAATACAGCATATAAAAGTCACGGCTATTTTCCCCATGATTCTATAGTCTTCCAAAGTTAAATTTTTAATTTTTTTTCTTATTCTATTTTTTAAAAATTTTTCCTGTGTCCTATTTTAACTTTTAAAAAACCATTTTACCTTATAAATACCTTTATAAAAATCTTTTTTTTTTTTAAATTTTCATTACTATGGTCATGTTCTATCCATTGTATTTAACCTTTTTTGTATATGTATGGGTTTTACTTTCTTTAAAATTTGGGATACAGTTTCTTCTAACAGATTAAAATATACCCCAAATCCAGTGCATGCCTTTGTTCTAGGCTCCAGTCTGATCATATTTGTTCCTTTTTTAGAATCTCTTTTTGATTTTCATCTTTACAGTCATATTCCATCCCTTCATTGTGTTTACTCTTATGTATGTGTGTGTGTGTATTTCTTTCCTTAAAATGTTGGGAGACAGTTTCCGCTAACAGACCAAAATACACCCAAAATCAAGTGTGTGGCTCTGTTCTATTCGCCAATCATATTGTACATATACAATATATATGTACAATCACATTGTACATATACAATATATATGTATATATATTTTTTATTTTCCTTTTCTCCTTTACCCCCTCCCCCACCCCCCACCCAGTTTTGGGTCGCTTCAGATTTGGTCACTGTATATTTTTCTGGGGTCCTTACTACCCTTTTAGTATTTTGTTCTCTCATTCATCTATTCTTATCTGGATAAAATGACAAGGCATAAAAAACTCACCTCAAAAAAAGGAACAAGAGGCAGTACCAATGGCTAGGGACCTAATCAATGCAAACATTAGTAAGATTACAGAACTAGAGTTCAGAATAATGATTATCAAGGTGCCAGCTGGGCTTGAAAAAAGCATGGAAGATACTAGAGAATCCTTTTCTGGAGAAATAAAATGTCTTTCTGGAGAAATAAAAGAACTAAAATCTAGCCAAGTTGAAATTAAAAAAGCTGTTAATGAGGTGCAATAAAAATTGGAGGCTCTTACTTCTAGGATAAATGAGGTAGAAGAGAGAATTAGCGATACAGAAGCCCAAATGATGGAGAATAAAGAAGCTGAGAAGAAGACAAACAACTACTGGACCATGACGGGAGAATTTGAGAGAGAAGTGATCCATAAGATGAGACAATATTAGAATAATTGGGATCCCAGAAGAAGAAGAAAGAGAGAGAGGGGCAGAAGGTATATTGGAGTGAATTATAGTAGAGAATTTCCCTAATATGGCAAAGGGAACAAGCATTCAAATCCAGGAAGCACAGAGAATCTCCCTCAAAATCAGTAAGGAGAGGGCCACACCCTGTCATCTAATAGTAAAACTTACAAGTCTCAGTGACAAAAGAAAATCCTGGAAGCACATCAGGACAAGAGGTCTGTAACACACAATGGTAGAAATATTAGATTGGCAGCAGACCTATCCACAGAAACCTGACAGGCCAGAAAGGACTGGCATGATATATTCTGAACACTAGACAAGAAAAACATGCAGCCAAGAATACTATATCCAGCTAGGCTGTCATTGAAAATAGACAGGGAGATAAAAAGCTTCCAGGACAAACAAAAAATAAAAGAATTTGCAAACACCAAACCAGCCCTACAGGAAATATTGAAAAGGGGCATCTAAGTAAAGGAAGAACCTAAAAGTAACAGACCAGAAAGGAACAGAGACAATTTACAGTAACAATCACCTTACAAGCAATACAGTGGCACTGAATTAGTATCTTTCAATAGTTACCCTGAATGTAAATGGGCTAAATGCCCCAATCAAAAGACAAAGGGTATCACAATGGATAAAAAAAAGTCAAGACCCATCAATATACTGTCTGCAAAAAACTCATTTTAGACCCAGAGACCTCCAGATTTAAAGTGAGGGGGTGGAAAACAATCTCCTATGCTAATAGATATATAAAGAACACTGGTATGGCAATCCTTATATCAGATAAATTAGATTTTAAGCCAAAGACTATAATAAGAGATGAGGAAGGACACTATATCATACTTAAAGTGTCTGTCCAAAAGAAGATCTAACGATTTTAAATACCTATGCCCCTAACATGGGAGCAGCCAATTATATAAACCAATTAATAACAAAATCAAAGAAACACATCTACAATACTACAATAATAGTGCAGTACTTTAATACCTCCCTCACTGAAATGGAGAGATCATCTAAGATCAACAAGGAAATAAAGGCTTTAAATGACACCCTGGACCAGATGGACATCACAGATATATTCAGAACATTCTATCCCAAACAACAGAATACACATTCTTCTCTATGGCACATGGAACATTCTCCAGAACAGATCACATCCTGGATCACAAATCAGGTCTCAACGAGTACTAAAAGATCGGGATCATTCCCTGAATATTTTCAGACCACAGTGCTTTGAAACTAGAACTCAACCACAAGAGAAAGAACCCTACCTGGAGTTCTTTCCAGCTTTCCTCTACTCTTCCTCTACTAAAGAATGAATGGATCAACAAGAAAACTAAAGAAGAATTAAAAAAAAAACATAATGGAAACAAATGAAAATGAAAACACAACTGTTCAAAATCTTTGGGACACAGCAAAGGCGGTCAGAAGAGGAAAGTGTATAGCAATACAAGCCTTTCTCAAGAAACAAGAAAGAGGGTCACCTGGGTGGCTCAGTGGGTTAAAGCCTCGGCCTTTGGCTCAGGTCATGATCTCAGGGTCCTGGGATCAAGCCCTGCATTGGTCTCTCTGCTCAGAGGGGAGCCTGCTTCCCCCCCTCTCTCTGCCTGCCTCTCTGCCTACTTGTGATCTCTCTCTCTCTCTCTGTCAAATAAATAAATAAAATCTTTGGAAAAAAAAGATTTTAAAAAAAAGAAAAGAAAAAAAAAGTTCTCAAGAACACAATCTAACCCTACACCTAAAGGAGCTAGAGAAAGAACAGCAAAGGAAGCCTAAACCCAGCAGAAGAGAAATAATAAAGATCAAAGCAGAAATCAATGAACTAGAAACCAGAAGAACAGTAGAACAAATCAACAAAACTAGGAGCTGGTTCTTGCAAAGAATTAATAAGATTGATAAACCGCTGGCCAGACTTACTGAAAGGAAGAGAAGGGACTTAAATTAATAAAACCATGTATTAAGGAGGAGAGATCACAACCAACACCAAAGAAATACAAACAATTATAAGAACCTATTTAGAGCAACTATACACCAGCAAATTTGACAATCTGGAAGAAATGAATGCATTCCTAGAGACATATAAACTACCAAAACTGAACAGGGAGAAACAGAAAACCTGAACAGACCCAAAATCAGCAAGGAGATTGAAACAGTCATCAGGAATCTCCCAAACACAAGAGCCCAGGGCCAGACGGCTTCCCAGGAGAATTCTACCAAACATTTAAAGAAGAATTAATACCTCTTCTCCTGAAACTGTACCAAAAAATAGAAATTGAAGGAAAACTCCTAAACTCATTTTGTGAGGCCAGCATTACCTTGATGCCAAAACCAAAGACCCCATAAAAAAGGAGAATTACAGACCAATATCCTTGATGAACACGGAGGCAAAAATTCTCACCAAAATACTAGCCAAAAGGATCCAACAGTACATTAAAAGGATTATTCACCACGACCACGTGGGATTTATTCCTGGGCTTCAAGTTTGGTTCAACATCCACAAATCAATGTAACACATTAATAAGAGAAAGAACAAAAAACATATGATACTCTCAATAGATGCTGAAAAAGCATTTGACAAAGTACAGCATCCTTTCTTGATCAAAACTCTTCACAGTGTAGGGATAGAGGGTATGTACCTCAATATCCTCAAAGCCATCTATGAAAAGCCAACAGTGAATATCATTCTCAACAGGAAAAAAACTGAAAACTTTTCCCCTAAGATCAGGAACACAGCAGAGCTGTCCACTATCACCACTGCTGTTCAACACAGCAATCAGATAACAAAAAGAAGTAAAAGGCATCTGAATCAGCAAATAAGTAAAACTCTCATTCTTTGCAGATGGTATGATAGTTTATGTGGAAAACCCAAGACTCCACTCCAAAACTGCTAGCTCTCATACAGGAATTCAGTAAAGTGTCAGGATATAAAACCAATGCACAGAAATCAGTTGCATTTCTATACACCAAGAGCAAGATCAAATAAAGAGAAATTAAGGAGTCGATCCCATTTACCACAGCACCCCAAACCGTAAGATATCTAGGAATAAACCTAACCAAAGAGGCAAAGAATCTGAACTCAGAAGACTATAAGGTACTCATGAAAGAAATTGAGGAAGACATAAAGAAATGGAAAAACTGTTCCCTGCTCATGGATTGGAAGAACAAATACTGTGAAAATGTTGATGCTACCTAAAACAATCTACACATTTAATTAAGGCAATACCTATCAAAATTCCATCATTTTTTTTTTCAAAGAACTGGAACATAGTATCCTAAACTTTATATGGAACCAGTAAAGACCCAGAATAGCCACAGGAATGTTGAAAAACAAGACCAAAGTTGGTGGCATCACAATCCCAGACATCAAGCTCTTTTACAAAGCTGTCATCACCAAGACAGTATGGGACTGGCACAAAAACAGATACATAGGTCAATGGAATAGAATAGAGAGCCCAGAAATGGACCCTCAACTCTATGGTCAACTCATATTCGACAAAGCAGGAAAGAATGTCCGGTGGAAAAAAGACAGTCTCTTCAACAAATGGTGTTGGGAAAGTTGGACACCCACATGCAGAAGAATGAAACTGGACCATTTCCTCATACCACACACAAAAAATAGACTCAAAATGGATGAAAGACCTCAATGTGAGATGGAATCCATCCAAATCCTTGAGAACACAGGCAGGAACCTCTTCACCTCAGCTGCAGCAACTTCTTCCTAGAAACATTGACAAAGGCAAGAGAAGCAAGGGCAAAAATGAACTATTGGGACTTCATCAAGTTCAAAAGCTTTTGCACAGCAAGGAAATCAGTTAAGAAAACCAAAAGACAACCGACAGAATGGGAGAAGATACTTGCAAATGATATATCAGATAAAGAGCTAGTATCCAAGATCTATAAAGAACTTATCCAAATCAACACCCAAAGAACAAAGAATCCAATCAAGAAAAGGGCAGAAGACATGAACAGACATTTCTCCAAGAAGACATCTAAATGGCCAACAGACACCTGAAAAGGTGCTCAACATCACTCGACATCAGGAAAATGTAAATCAAAACCACAGTGAGATACCACCTCACACCAGTCAGAATGGCTAAAATTAACAAGTCAGGAAACAACAGATATTGGCGAGGATGCAGAGAAAGGGGAACCCTCCTACACTGTTGGTGGGAATGCAAGCTGGTGCAGCCACTCTGGAATGGAGGTTCCTCAAAAAGTTGAAAATAGAGCTACCATATGACCCAACAATCACACTACTGGGTATTTACTGTAAAGATACAAATGTAGTGATTTGAAAGGGCACATGAACCTGAAGATTTATAGCAGCGATGTTCCACAATAGCCAAACTATGGGAAGAACCTAAATGTCCATCAACAGAAGAATGGATAACGAAGATGTGGGGTAAATACGTATATACAATGGAATACTATGCAGCCATCACCCCCCGCCCCAATCTTGCCATTTGCAATGACGTGGATGGAACTAGAGGGTATTATACTAAGTGAAATAAGTCAATCAGAGAAAGGCAATTATATGGTCTTTCTGTTATGATGTGTTTTTTTTTTAATCTTTTATTTATTTATTTGACAGACAGAGATCACAAGTAGGCACAGAGGCAAGCAGAGAGAGAGGAAGGGAAGCAGGCTCCCTGCCGAGCAGAGAGCCTGATGTGGGGCTCAATCCCAGGACCCTGGGATCATGACCTGAGCCAAAGGCAGAAGCTTTAACCCACTGAGCCACATAGGTGCTCCTGATATGATGGACTTTCTCATTTTCTGAAAAAGTTGGCCAACTGAAGTAAATCATGATGCCATAAAATCATTCACAGCAAAAAATGGGGAAATTCTTAGAAAGATAAAATTTGGTAGAGCAATGGCAGCAAGGTGGTGGGAAAAGAAGTCTCTCACTTGTATCCCACCCTCAAAAACAATGGGTAGGCATCTATCCACAGACGAAGTGCCTTTGTGGGGGGTTTTGGAGTCCAGGCAGGAGTGTGGGAGGTAAGGTAAATCTATATAAGCTCAAACACCAACTTGCCTTATCTTCTTCATCCCTGCGGTCAGGTTACAAGCTCACATGACTTTTGCAAACCTAATCACAATCAGTATGGAAAAACTCCATGCTGTTCTCTGGAACTCACATGAAAACCGATCTTCAGCAAGGGAAGCACACATTCAAGTAAACGCTGTCTGCCAAAAGTCTGAAGGAGTTGAATGCAAGTTCATTTGGTACTCCTGGCTCAAAGCCACCCATATGGCCTGGAGTTGGGGGAATTGGGGGGGTGGAGAATGTCAGCAAAGCCAGGTGGCCCAGCCCAACCACCTCAGCCAAGCCCCTCAACGTGAAAGCAACTGTGCCCTTGAGGTATTCACGCCATGTCCTTCACTTTTAAGCAACTCGAGCCACCGCTACGATTCTCATTAGGGGGTGCTTTATTTATTATACTTTATTTTTAAGACCACAGCTCAGGAATAAGTGTCTATGAACCAGGGCTTTTGTCCTCAGAGTAACCTTCACAACCAGTTTGTGCCCAGAAGTCTGTTCTTGTTCCACAAAAATGCTGAGGCCTAAAGATGCAGGTGCAGTGGGGTTGACTGATCCATCAGTGTTTAAACTCAACGTTGAATTTCCCGACTCAGCCATAAAACCTGAAATCACATTTCATTAACAGTGATTGTCTACTTGGAGGAAAAACAAAAGGGACTATTAATATCTGAAGGAGACTTGAGAATGAAGTTTAACTGATGATTTCTTCAATCACTCCAGACACTTGTTTTCATTCCCCTGGGAAAGGCTAACAGGCTTTTGGGGGAACGTGTTTTGTTCTCAGCCACACCAGACTTCTCCACATTAGAATCACGATGCTGAAAGGTGACTTCATAGATGTTGAGACGGATAGTGTTTAAGCTCAACTCTTGAAGCAATGAGGTGTCCGACTGAAGTTCAAGTAACAGCAAGTTGTCCTCAGGAAAACTCTTCTGCTTGATGCATGGTGGTCCAGGGGTCTCACTCCATCCCTTACAGTGGTTCCTGCTGGTGCCTCTTTCTGTTCCTATAAAGAGGAAGGGCACATGCTCGGCCTTAGTCTTCTCTGCTGGAGCCTTCATGAGCCCAAAGGCAGCAGTGGGATCTTTCACTAAGATCCCACCATGACTCATTCTCCTGCTTCTTCCCAGCCTCCTGGGAGAACAAAATGTCCTGCTCAACTCATACTTTCTGCCACATGACACAAGGTATGGCCAGGATACTACCTCTGGTAGTATTTTTTTGGAAGCAGCTATGGAGATACCTACTAGGTTTGGAAATGGCCAACTAGCCCTACCTATGAGGTCTCTGTGGGAAAATGCTAGGCCCCTAAAAACCACTTGGGTATTAGTTTGAACACCTGGAGTCCAAACACTGCCTAAATTCTCAAAATCCCAATAGCTCACAAATACCTTCTGGTGTGTGTTAGTTTTGTTGGGCTCAAGTCAATTAAAGCATGACATTTAAGTGAATTTAAGTCTTCTTCCAAAATAACATAAAGCTTGTTAGTTATGAATGTTCTCCTTAAGCCATGATGTCACTTGAATTGGGGAGGCAGTAAGACAGACACCCAGGGTCCGGCTTGGGTAAGTCTACGTGGCCACAAGTGGGCTTTTGCCTTGTATGTACCACAGTCCACAGTAGACACATTATTAGGAACTCAAAAGATGATTTGTGATTAAGTTCTCAAGAGTTTCTGTGATGCTGAATTCCCAAGTCGGGTAGCTTGTAGGAAACTGAGGAGCAGAGAGCAGCAAGGTGGGTGTCTGTAACACTCCCAAATGTGCCACGCTGGGCAGATGGCACAGAATTCCAACCCCAAGTCTGGAGCCCTGGGGTTCGGGTCAGCTTGTCCCCCATGGGAGATAAGGGATTTGGGTAATTGATTTTCTTCTCTGATCCCATGTGCGCTTTCGTGTAAATTCAGTATTCTGGCACCCAGCCTGCCTATACTGCTGTGATACCAAACAGGGAGATTTTTTATGAAAACACTTCTATTTTTTATTTTCTTCCAGACTAAAGGCAGCCCCACAGGAATTCTCCTTCCCTACAGGCCAAACACCTAAGATCCCAGCAGGAAATTTCCTTCCCTGGGGAGAGGTGAACGAGAGACCAATCCCCCTGCTAATTCCTATCTGGGACCCAAAAGATTCTGTCACTTGCTGCCAAAAACCCAAACCAACTAAAATAAGATGTTGATAGCAGCTTATAATGAATGAGAGTTCCTACCATTATGGTAGCACTGTTGTTAAATGGTGTGATACATGAGAAGTTTCCTGATGTGCTCAGGTTACCAAAACGAAGTGAAAACATTTCCACTGTCAGCTCTGAGTCAAAGATGGAATTGACAGGCAAATAAGCACAATTAGCTCAGAAAAACAGGCTGGTTGTGAGGCGCTGCTTCTACTGGTGAGGGTTGGCAGGACCCAGAGGTCACTGTTGAATGCCACTTTACAGGTTGCCCAGGTTGTTGCAAACAAGCCTCCAAGAACATTAAAGGCTTATTTAATTTTTTTGGTACCTACATCTTTATAACTTTAAATTTCTTGATGCTGGGCAAGGAATTCCAGTACAAATTTCCTTACAACTTCCAAAAACACCAAATGACAAATACTCAAGTCAGACATTTTGTTTCCAGGTGATAAAGCTCTGCTGAGATCATCGGGACTGAGGAAGCAAACAGCCCAGTTGGTAGTTGAGGGTATCACTGATGGTCTAGGTGTTCATGTGTGTACTACATCTCTCTCCAGAATGCTGCCTTCTAACTGGGGGGTATCAATCTCCCCCTGCTTTTTTGGCTGTAAGGTTGCAGAATTTCGTGGCTACAAGACAGTTCCCTATCTCATGGCTGCATGATTCCTACCCATGGCAGGTGTTACAGGGTTAAGGTTGTTTTAGCATACACCCTCCAAGACAAGCCTGGACCTCTGGCAGCTAGTTAGACAGGAAACGACCCTGGCTAAGTCGTGGCCCCAGGGAGGTGTGTATCTGTAAACACTTGAAAGACCTTGGAGTTGGTCACTCTACATTTTATCTGCTTCTCTTAGGAAAGTCTTAATGGCTTCCTCAGTCTGAGTTTGTACTTCTTGGTCGTTCTATGTGAGTCACTCTTCCAGTCGTACACCAGTGTTCTCTGACTGGAACCAAGTCAACTCTGGTTCCGGTTGATTCCTATCTTTGTCGTTCTTGACTCTGAGAGACCATACTTGGAGCAAAAACTATTGTAAACCAAGTTATAATTACAACATCAAGATTTTTGTGTAGATCAATCTAGGTCTGGGATTTATATCAAAGACATAAAAATCTAATCTGATAAAACCTTGGCAATGAGAGGAAATTGATGCCCATTAATTTTTAAAAGCTAGGTCTATATACGCATTCATCTCAACGGCCAATGTTGGATCTTCCTAAAGAGACCTGACCACCAGGCACTAACGGGGAATTCCATCTCCCTAAGGCAGGCACATTCTCCCTCTGGAGATATAAATATGGTGCCAGAGTCATATTCTTTATACCAAAACGATTTTTTTAAACTCCAAATCTCTATACCTTTAAAGACATTTTAGTAAGGATGCACAGATACTGAGTTAAGAATCCTTTAAAACGTTATTGTCTGAAGTAGTAGCGTTCACAGTACTCACACATGAAGTGCAGCTTCCAACCCCACTGGCGCACACCGCTGAAAAGTCAATGCTAAAGAGTTAGTGTGTCTTAACAGCTGAGCACTGAGCACACTCCAGGCCACAGCCCCCTACACCAGCCTTCTTTCTACCAGGTGGATCCTTCAAAATGACAGATTTTCAAGTCTTGCATATTTAGAATTCTTTAAGCACCTTCTTAGTCTCAATCTTCAAACACCGCACCAGCAGCAGCCCAATGGGCTTCATGCTTTCAACAACTCCAGGGTATTTCACTTGACATGTTTCCCAAACCCAAATGGCGAGAAACGGTATATAGGAGCTAATTCTAAAGCAGCACTGCTCCCATGGAACCTTCTGTGATGCTGGATGTGTTCTATAAATCTGAGTCATCCAATATGGTAGCTGTTAGCCATATACAGCTACTGAATACTTGAAATGCAGTTAGTGTGACTAATAAACCTATTTAAAAAAAAAAAAAAACAGCTAATTTTAGTAGAGTTAAATTTAAATAGCCACAAATGGCTAGTGCAACCACACTGAACAGTGCAGCCCTAAAGCATTTGAGTAACATGATGACTTTTTGATAGACAGTGGTTTTACAAACCGAAGAGGCACTCGGTCAATGTTTGGTAGCGACCTGTCCTTGCTAACCTCCATCTGCTCTCCCTTCTAGTTCCTGTCAAATGAAAATAAAAACAGAACTAAAAACGCAATAACGAAGCCCATGTGACTTTAACACCAGTCTCCCTTGAACGAAGCTAGTAATTTTTAGTATATGGGAGTGGCACAGTCAGACAAAAATGAAAGCCAGCCAAACAAAGAATTAGAAATAAGCATACTAGAAGTTATTTATGTTTAATGCTTAAAAGTCTGAATGCACAAACAATCTACCATTATAGAAGTACTGGTGGTCAATACGATGCATTAGAACTATGTACAATGCACAGTTTAGTATCAAAATCTTTCTACACCGTAGAGTTTTACGAAACTGTTAATGACATCAAACACTAAGCACTTAAGACACCATTTTTTTTTTCTGCTACCACATTAGGAACGTCAATGGACAGTCCATTTCAACTTGCAGCATCCATCCGTTTCTAGTATGAAATTAAGTAATTTTCTACTTACACAATAAAGTTTATCTACACAGTTCTCTTGATTTTGATCCATAGCAGCAAAGGCACTGTACATCAGCAGATCCACAGACTTAAAAGATTTTTAAAGCATTCAAACAAAAAAATAATAAAAAAAGGAGTCACATATCATAGTTGAACAGCAACAACAACAACATAAAAGATAACACAATGTTTCTGGCACAATGGCACAGCCTGTGTCCATTTCGGGGACATCCAACTAAGACAGGGAAAGAACCGGAGGTAAAGAAAGCAAGTCCTCATCCCAGGTGAGAGTCCATTCTTTCTGGTTTTCAGAGGGAGGTCCTTGCAAGTCTCCTCTCTGTCCTCATTTTGTAAAAGACTTGACTTGCACAGCAGGAGGACTCCTCCCCTGAATCCGTGCAGTTCCCAAAGAACATGCCAAAAAATAGCCTGTAATTTCTCGTAATGACAAAACTGCCCAAAGGTATACATCTCCCTTTGCAAAGAAACGTGGTAAAAATATCCAGAAGGGATTAAGTTCTCTCTTCAGGCCAAATTTAATTTGTTCATCTGTCTATAATACATTAAAAAAAGGAATTAAAAACTTAGTACAAAGACACTTGTCAACAAGTCAAAAAAGAAAAAAAAAGTCCAATTACTTTTATCAAATAGAATCTAAAGCTATAGATATATTGGTTAAAGTTGTCCAGATAGACTCAAATGAATACGACGTGGCCTGTCATGTTCTAATTGTTCAAATTTCCAAACATTTAAAGTAAGTAGAAAACAAAAACAAAAAAAATCTAACAACACAGCAACATATTGCTTCCATATGTAATTATACATTTCACATCTCTATACAGTCCTTAGTCTACATTTAGTGACATTTTTCATCAATTATGTTAAACCTTCCTTTCCCCTCCTTTGCCAAAAAAAGGGGGGGAGGGGTATCAAATACAACGCATCTTCATTATCAATGCAGGAGCAGACAGCTTTATTCAGTCAAAGTTAGAAAGCCTTCTTTAAACAAAATAAATATATTACAGGTATAATACATAATTAAAGATTCCGTCACTGTTAAGTATGGTAATTCCATGTTCTTCCAAGTAGAGAGCTGAAGATTTGGTATCACAGGTTCTTAATGAGTATTCACAATTCAATAGCAAGGGAGGAAGTGCGGGAAAGAGATGGGATTAAACTCCACAACTGCAATGAGTATTTGAAATCCTTGGTTTTAGATGCGGGGGGAAGAGGATGACAGAACAAAGTGCTACAAGGAGAAGGGGTCCAGTTCGCATGAAGATTTGTCCTTAATAAATAACTTCATAAACCGTGGCCTTCTTATCCCCAGAGCCAGTGACAATGTATTTGTCATCCACAGAGATGTCACAGCTAAGCACCGATGAGGATTCTTTGGACTAGAAAGAAACAAATACAAATGTTACCTACTGAAAGAAAACCCCATGAGGTAGGACTGAAGAGTAAAAACAAGCGTGAACGTGTCCCCGTTGTCCGAACAGGAGCAGCCTGCCAGGCCAGGCAGTCCCGGCCCTCCCTCAAAATGGCGGGGCCCAGGACACTCTAGGGACACCTCACCACGCTATCCTACAGGCTCCTGCAACGGGGACATCAGGTGGCAGGCAAGCCAGCTGTACAAGCACGTGTTTTGAAGAAGGAAGGCCTGGTTTCGAACCCTCTTCTCCAGACAGGTAAGAGCAGAGTGTCCTTGGCACCTCCACTTCAGTCAGATGGCTTGGATGGAGGTCGGGCTGCAGAACACCAGACCAGTCACTTAACCCGGGTGAGACTCCTACCTCACAAACAGGTCAGGACCTCTTACCTGCCTGCCACCTCAGAGAGTTGCCTCAGAGTTCAAGTGGAAAATGGTATGGAAAACAGTCCATTTTTTGAATTTGGGAATGTAAAAATATTGCTAATAGAAAGCCCAATTTTCTGCTGTGTGACAAAAGAAGGCATATCTCCAAGCGGGGAGGAGTTCAACAGTTAGAAAGAGAAATGTTCCGTACTTAAGAGTCCTGGATACCATGCTCAACTCACCAACTACAAGATCAATGTCAACTTTGAACTCAACTGTGCTCAACGAACAACTGCCGCAGGATTTTAACCAGAACTCTGAAGATTTAAAAAATTAACATCTGACCTGCAGAAGCTAACCTACTGCCAGTGTTTCTCAAACTTTTTTGATTGTAACCTGTATTTTTTTTCAAGACTTTATTTATTTATTTAATTTGTCAGAGAGAGAGAGAGAGAGAGAGAGAGAGAGAGAGAGCGCGCGAGCTCCTGCTTAGAGAGCGCACGCACAAACAGGCAGAGAGGCAGGCAGAGATAGAGAAAAGCAGGCTCCCCTCTGAGCAGAGAGCCCGTTGCGGTACTCGATCCCCTGGGATCATGACCTGAGCCGAAGGCAGTGGCTTAACACACTGAGCCACCCAGGCGTCCCAACTGACTGCAACCTGTAATTAATCCATTTTACTTCACAATCCAATATACACAAAAGATACAACACTTATACTTACTATAAAAGATCCACTCTAAGATTTTAGACTTCCTTTTTTTTCCCCAGTCCTTTTTGGGACCACCAGAAAGGTTGTGACCCATAATATCAACAATATATACTATATTCAGTTATAAATTTCATGACAGCAATAATCAGCTATTTTTGTCCTATTATCTGGCACAGTATTTTCACTCAATATATGTATTTTTGTATTATGCATTGATCTACTCTATGATGACATAATACTAGTCTCAAGAAAACTGCAAATCTGTTGTTATCCCTTAAAAAAAAAAGGCACACCTAAAAAATAACATCCCAAATATAGGTTAAAAAAGAGGAGTGTTCTTTAATCTGCCTGTGAAATTTCCACATACCAGCCAGAGAGCAGAGATGGTGTGTGTGCCCATGTTGATCCTATCTACCATTTGGTCCTCCTACAGATAATTTCACACACTACACATAAGTACCACTGAGTCAGTAAGAATAAACATTTCCGAAATTAAGGTTTACTAAACTACTTTGGGGGGGGGGAATCAAAGAAATAATAATACTAATAAGAATATTCAGGCAAAATGCTCAAAGTTTTTAAATAGAGGCACTTTAAAGACACCCCCCCCCCCCACACACACACCACAGAGGATGCAAAAACTCTAATGCATAAATGGGACTGAGGCACGGAAAGCCGGCTAGTGCAATGGGCAGTGTCTCGGCCCTGGGCTCGAAGAGAACCGGAGACCACCCCCCAGCTCCACAGTGTGTGGCTGTGACACCAGCCTCCCTCAGGCCCACCTCCTAGGACACTCAGGAGCCTTATTAATCGGACAGAATGCAGAGAGAGACCGTGGGTAAACCATCGCCATGCAGGGAGCACGCTGGAAATGGGAGCTGGACAAGGGTTACCTGGAATATACTGGCCCCATAAGGTGTTCTCCAGGCATTCAGAAGGTTGTCCTTTCCAGTGCTTACAAACCATTTGCCTACAGAAAGAGAGTTTGGAAAAAGGTCTTGTTTGTGTTACTGTGCCAGACACCAGAGATTTGCCTTATAGCGCACAAACTATTCACGGAAAACTCTTCTACTTTGCAACAGAAGTTTCTTTTCGCTGGAAACATAAAGCTCACCGTCCTGGATTTAGTGAGTCGTTTATCCTTTCAACATTGGTAAGTGGACCGGCACGTGGCCTCAGAGACGCAGGCACGTACGAACTCTGGCAGAGGGACATGTTACTAAACCAAAGGAGTGGAGCGAGGACGCATCCGCCGGGTGGCAGAGGGGATGACTGTCGCGGACAGGAAATGGACGGGAGGGGCTGCTTACCACAATGGGCAAACTTGAGCGACAGGACGCAGCTCTCGTGGAGATGCAGCTGGTATTTGTCGGGCTTGGTGACGTGCAGCACCTCCACGTTACTGTTCTCCATCCCCACAGCCAGCCACTCTCCGGTTGGGCAGTAGCCCAGAGAAAAGATCTACGAGGAAAACAGCTCAGAGTGACGGTGCCTACAGAAGACACGCGGCCTCTCGCGGGAGCCACTGCTTCTTCTGGGGATGCTATTCAAATTGCGAAGGAAGTCTAGATGATTCTAATTATACGAGAAGAAATCACAGCCAAACGGGTGACGCCCAAGGAACGCGATACATCTGCACAATATCATTTAAGGAATCACTGAGGCAAAATTCAAATACAAAGTCATGGTCTTTGGAGGAAAAACCTGCTGAAAGCTTATAAATGGGATTTTTTTCTAATCCTTTAATACGTATTAGTGTGTTTTGACAGAATTGAGTTATCTAACCCAGAGCCAAAAGGGACTTTGTCACATGGTATAGTCTGTCAGGTATGTCACAAAACCGTGTCTTCCGAAGTGTCCCGGGCCCACGCCTGTACCTGTGAGGTGAAGTCGTGCTGCTGCAGCTGCCGCCCCTCGCGCAGGTCCCAGGACCGGACCGTGTTGTCCAGGCCGCCCGTCCAGAGCTTGGTGCCGTCGTTAGAAATGTCAATACAGCTGGCCCCGTCTGTGTGGCCCTGGAATTGCCTGAAAATGTCGAAATGGAGGGAAAACCTTTGAATAGTTAGTGTTTATGTGAACTCAATTCCGAGTCCGTCAAGGCAGCCACTGTGGAAAACAGTGTGGAGTTCTATAAGAAACTAAAAGGTGCATTACCATATGCTCCAGTGATTCCATGACCGGTATTTACCCAAAGAAAAGGAAAACACTGATTTGAAAAGATGTACGCCCCCCTATGTTTACTGCAGCATCAAGATATGGAAGCAGCCCAAGTGCCCATCGATAGTTGGGTAAAGAAGATGTGGTATACGTATACCATGAAGTATGACTCAGCCACAGAAAAGAGTAAGTCCTTGTCATTTGCAGTAACATGGATGGATACAGAATATAACGCTAACTGAAATAAGTCAAAGAAAGATAAATACTATATGACTTCACTCATCTGTAAGAATTTAAGAAATAAAACAAACGAACAAATGAAGAAAAAAAGAGACAAACAGACTCGCACAGAGAACAAACTGATGGTTACCAGAGGGGAGGTGGTGGGGGAATGGGTGAAAGAGATGAAAGGGATTAAAAGTACATTTGCGGAGGCGCCTGGGTGGCTCCGTGGGTTAAAGCCTCTGCCTTCGGCTCAGGTCGTGATCCCAGAGTCCTGGGATCGAGCCCCGCATCTGGCTCTCTGCTCAGTGCGGAGCCTGCTTCTTCCTCTCTCTCTCTGCCTACCTCTCTGCCTACTTGTGATCTCTGTCTGTCAAATAAATAAATAAAATCTTAAAAAAAAAAAAAAGTACATTTGTGGTGATGAGCACTGAGTCATGCACAGAATTGCTGAATCATGATTTTGCACATTTGAAACTACAGTAACACTCAATGTTAATTATACTTCAATAAAAAAATTGAGAATTCCTCAGGGATCAGTTTCATTGTAGGTCTTACAGATTGGGTTTACTGTGTTTTCTCATTATTCAAGTAACAAAGCATATACATAGAGAGAATTCAGGTTTAACTGAGAGGTTCAATTTCTTTCCTTTTTTTTTTTTAAGATTTTATTTATTCATTTGACAGAGAGAGAGAGAAATTCTATTTCATTGTTTTAGACACACACGGCTCTTTGGCACAGAGCGGTAAAATCGGCTCCCTCGCGCGCCCCGGGCAGAGAGGCAGGGGGAAGCAGGCTCCCCGCTGAGCAGAGAGCCCGATGCGGGGCTGGATCCCAGGATCCTGAGATCATGGCCTGAGCCAAAGGCAGTGGCTTAACCCACTGAGCCACCCAGGTGCCCCTGAGAGGTTCAATTTCTTACACTTTTTATTTTTGAACACTTAGGAGGTTTTTGACTGTCATACCAAAAAACAACTGATATAACCTATGGAAAAAAAAATCTCGAACCGCAATAAGCGAAAGAAGACACACAGCTATATGTATACGAACTAATAAAAAATACATCTAAGGCTGATTTTATCATTGTAATATGAAGGAAAGGATTTAAGAGGATGTGAGGCATATTATATGTTCTTTTCTACAAAAACTATGGGGATGGCCACGGGAGCCAGAGAGCAAATTTTGCCAGTGCGCAGCTATGCAACTACAGCAGGCTGTGCAAGAGAACGAAAAGGCTATGCTCTCAAGTAAGGCACATGGAAAAGAAACTCAGAGTGGCTCAGCTGTTCCAGGAGCTGGTAGAATGTACAAAAGACACTGGGAAAAGAAGAGATTAGAAGCAGTTCCTCGTAAGAGCCTTACCAAGATGAAACAAATGATGACCACTTTATTTTTGGAATCATGCATAGAGCTCAGTCCCACAAAAAATATCTGACAGATGGCCAGTAGAGGCCTCTTCTCCTTACATACTCCCCTTGACTTGCGGCGAGGCCTGATTACAACCTTCTCACACCCTTCAGCAAATCATACCTCATACTTCCTGCTGTCTCGCGTGCTGACATCTGGAGACTCATTTCAGGGCATTATCTATCAACACCAATCCCATATAATTTCACTTCTAAACAGACATCTCAGTGCATCGACCCATCCTTAATGGTGGGATTACGGATAATCTAGACCACTTCAGAGTGAAGCACAATGCCGGGGCCTGTGGCAGGGGTTTGGTGATGATCTACTGACAGAAGGCACGTGTGGGATACACGTGGCATGGAGGACAGTGCCCTGTGCTGTGAATCTTCTTGGTGAGTGTCTAGCGACAATGACGGTTGGTTAGCAAGTGCAGATGGCAAATTACAGATGTCTAACGAGCTCATGAGGTCACGGGAACATGATTTACATTAATCATGTAAAAATGACCTCATTTTTTAAAAACCTAAATCAGTGATGCTTAGGATAATGTCCAAGAAAAAAAGAAAAAAAAATCCCTTATTTGGTAAATTCAAAAGTTCAAAAGCAGAAAATAAGATTTTACAGTTATCAGTAATTTGGTTCTAGCCTTTTTTTTTTTAAGATTTTATTTATTGAAGAAAGTGAGACAGAGATAGTGAGAGAGGGCAGGAGCAGGGAGGAGAGGGAGAAACAGGCTACCTGCTGAGCAGGCAGCCGGATGTGGGACTCAGTCCCAGGACTCTGGGATCATAACCTAAGCTGCAGGCAGTCGCTTAACCAACTGAGCCACCCAGGCGCCCTCTAGCCATCTTTCAAATGAGCCTGTCCCTAACACATTTTAGTAGGAGAATTCAATTTCATTGTTTAGACACACACAGCTCTTTGGCACAGAGCGGTAAAATCGGCTCCCTCCCGTGGCCGGGGCAGGGATCTTGCTGACTCACCTCACCAGCGTCTGGTTGTGCAGGTCCCAGACGGCGATGTTACCGTCACTGCAGCACGAGAAGCAGACCTTGGAGTCGGGGCTGATGGCCAGCGCGTAGCACGCAGGAGCCGAGGACGTCAGCTCTGCCTTGATGCGCGGGGTCGGAGCCGCCAGGTCCCAGATGGACAGAGTACTGGCCTCCCCGCCCACGATGAGGGTGCGACCGTCAGGGAGCAATCGGCAGGAACGGATGTAGTTATCCCTGTTCTGTAGAGACAAAAACCATCAAGAGATCACTCATGAGGAAAGGAAAACAGCATTAACATGAGAGCAGAAATCCATAAAAGTATTGTGTTCCCTCCTGGCTTTAATGAGCCATTTTTACTTATGACAATGATAAAGTGGATTAATGCTAGAAAATTACATGAAATTAGGGAAGTACTTAAACTTGATCTACAAATTTAGTGCTGAGATATTTAATCTTAATTAGCATGAAAATGCAAAGATCTAGACCCAACTCCCACCACCACCACATCACCCAGCTGCCTGACTCATCTGCACACACACACACACACACACACACGCACACGCACGCACACGCACACGCACACGCACACGCACACACCCCAGTGCAGGAGCGCAGGAGTCCTGGACGGCAGTGGTTGATCAAGCAGCATCAATTGGAGACAAAATTTGACGGAGGAGTGTTAAGGGAGGGGGAGTGAGAAAAAAGGTCCCCCCAGCTCGTGAGGATCTGGGAATGTTGTGTACAACAAGTATGTTAAACTAACCTAACACTGCGGAGCAGCAGAAATTCCACGGCTGGTCTAAGGAAGTACGTCCAGCAGAAGTTTTATAAATGATGGAAGGACAAACGCCCAAGACACAGGCAAGGGAACCGTCTAGTGTCTGCGCAGGAGGCGGGACGTTACTCTGGTAATGTCACCATATGACACACCGAGAGGCGCGCTCTCACAGAAGCCCTCCTGGGGTTTTAACTTCTCTTATACTCCTTTATCAGACAGGAAAACGGGTAGTGAGCCTGTGCCCACAAATCGGGCAGGATTCATGAAAGCTGCACTCTCCACATGAAGGGCCACAAACCACCGAAGACAGCTACCCACTTGGAATCAATTCCACGCGTTGCCTGTCCTACCAAGTCCCTCACTATTCCGTCCCATTTTCTGAATGAAGGAGCAAGCCCTGTCCCTCCATGTTCGCTCACCAGACAGTCGAGCTGAGAGACGGGGCTCTTGTTGCCGGGGTGGCTGATGTCCCAGACCTTGACGCAGCCCTTGCCGCCCGTGTACACGTGTCTCGTGGGGTTGCTGATGGTCACCGCGCACACCACCTCCCCGTGGTTCAGGGTGTTGATCTGGCGCGCGTGCCGGGGGATTCCGGGTCCGATGAGGGCGTCGGGGGGGAAAGGGACAGGCTGCATCTGGCCGTCCGCGGTGACGTGGAAGGAGTACGCTCTACGGTAATGTAGTGGGGAGAATTAAAAATAGGAGGGGAAGGTGAAAAACATTAGTTAACTGATCAGTGTGAGGAGATGAAAAAGAAAACATTTTTAGTGTTACTTATAATTTGCAAATTTATGTGGTACAAGAGAGAAAACCTAATTTTCAGAGTCACAGAGCTGGATCTATGATCAAATGTTCAGGTCGACTCTTCCCTAACTGGTGTGTGGCATTAAGTAGTCACTGAACCTCTCTGAATCTCAGTTCTCACTTTTAAAGGGGAGAGAATGCACCTACACCTCACAGAGATAAGTAAGAAAGCCAATATCTAGTATAGTATCTACTCCTTCAGGACACTCTGTAAACTTGCTCTGTTTTCTACTTTGGGTGACTCAGAAGCCTGTGATGCTATTTCTGCCTGTCTATGAATTCTCTTCAATCAAGTGATTTACTAATGGAGATCAATGAGTCAAAATGATCAAGCTCTAAGGAGTTGAGTCTCTAGGCCTACGGTGAAACGACAGCTGTGACCCCAGCACACACACCAGAATAAGTCCTATCAGACTTGACAATCATTAATTCAAGTAATTCCTGATGAAATTAGGACCTGTAACGGCGTCCTGTGTGAATACCCCAAAGGCCCACCTGTAAGTGCCTATCATCAGCTCCAACTCCAGTCCGTCTCCAAGGAAAGCTCTACACTGATGAAAATATTTGGTTCTAAATGCAACTTCCATTCGAACATCTCCCTCAAGAGGTCTCTATTCTTAGGGTGCTGAAGTCAGGAAGGGCACATCAGTGAGGCAATTGTGATGCAGTGGGTGGGGAGAGGGAGCTGGGCCTGTCTTCTATCATGGGCAACAGCCCATTTTGGAAATTATGTCATTCTGCTTTGGCATTAAGCTTTGGAATGTGCTGTTTATAGGACAAAGTTTGGGAAAGACATACCAAGGGAAAGCATCTGTGGGTGCACAAAGGATTGGAGCTTGGCCCTATTAGGGAAGTTTTAGAATCAAAACAGTTTATGGCTCCTTAATGCAAAGAGCTATAGGCTAGCCACATTCATCAAAACTCGTCCCATTAATAAGGACCTCGTCACCCTCCCGATTGTCCCAGGAGGGATGACGCGGTATGTGGCCGTGGAAGACATGGTGCCAGATAGCGGAGGGCTTTTTCCTTCTCGGTAACAACAGAGAAGCAGAGGCCCAGCCCGTAGCAGAAATGTAGTATGCCCAACTGCTGACGGGGAAGGAGGCGGAAGCTAGGGAGACAAGAGACGGAAGACATTTCCTCGGTCAGATCAATAGGACTTGGGAGACACACTGAACCTGTGACCTGGGAGAGAGGTGTGAAGGAGGGCTCTAAGGCTCAGAACCCACGTGAGTCAGGTGGACCACGATATGTTAGTGAAGCGACAGGGAAGCATGACCGAAAGCTACCCACTCAAGGAGCTAACTGGTTTGGTCTTCTTTAATTTGAGGGCAGCTGGGAATCCAAAGAGTTAACAGTAAGCCAAGTACTGTGACTCAGGTGAGAGGTTAGGTTAGAAAGGCAACGTGCGCTCACTGACTGAGAAGTGAGAGCGGGAGCTAAGGGAGCAGAACGATGGTGCCGCAGCAGACCACGCAGTGAGCGGACAGATGCAGGACCTAGGGGGCTGCTTATATCTAAGGACCCTCCAGCAAGAGCAGTCAGAGACACAGACGATTGAGAGAGACGATCAAGTGCAGAGGTAGGAGAAGACGGTCAATCACATGACAACGTATTAAGAGATTCAACCATTCAACGCACATTTCTTGGGTATCCCCGTGTGCCGAGCACGATACAAGCAGGCCTGGGGTTGCAACAGAAGAAAACAAACAAAACCCCCGTATCCCTGGCTCTCCTGAGGTTACAGCCTGTGGGAGTAGGCGGCAAGTGGGTCGAGGAGCAGACTCATTAGTGAGATAGTCACATAAATAAGTATAAAAATGTCAGAAGGTGGGACGCCTGGTGGCTCAGTTGGTTAAGCAGCTGCCTTCGGCTCAGGTCATGATCCCAGCGTCCTGGGATCGAGTCCCACATCGGGCTTCTTGCTCGGCAGGGAGCCTGCTTCTCCCTCTGCCTCTGCCTGCCACTCTGCCTGTGCTCGCTCTCTCTCTCTCTGACAAATAAATAAATAAAATCTTAAAAAAAAATGTCAGAAGGTCAATGCGATGAATAGTGGACATGCCTGGTACTGTGGGATTTGAGAGAGTGAAGCAATGGGGCTTTGATATAAAGAGGAAGACGGTGTGAAGAGGAGGGGTATGGCAAATATGAAGGCCAGAGTGAGATGGAACGCTTGGTATCCATCCAGTCAGAAACTATTTATTGAATGCCTACTATGAACTTGGTACTATCAAAGATGCTGGGAAATCAGGGGCAAACAAAGTCTCTATCCTCCAGGGCCAACATCTACAAGGGAAAGTAAATACCATATATAAGGAAAAGTAAGTAACCTCAGATCCCCATCAGATGCCAAGACACACACACACACACACGGCACAGGTCTGGGGTACCATATAAGAGGAGACAAGAAGAAAGGACACAGGCCCTGTACACATCGGGGGGGGGGGGGGATGTGGAATGTGGAACAATGCAGAGTCCCTAAAGCAGAAGCAAGTGAGAACACTAGCGTGCACTCAGTGGCAAGGGGCAGGCTGGAGACAGAGGGAGGGCAGCAGGGAGAAAGGCCTGCTGGGCCGTGATGAGGAATGCATATTATCCTGGGTGGAACGGGAAGTTACTGGGACTTCTGGGCAGGGAGTGACAGGATTCGGTTAATGTTTTAAAGTGCCATTCTGGCTGCCGGGTGAAGAATGAATTAGAGGTGACAGAACAGGAAGAGGAGCACTAGACAGGAGGTCCGTGCTGAGGAGACAGTCCGACAGCTGGGAATGGATGTGCAACTCAAAAGATCGCTCGGGCTGGGCGGAAGCACAGAAGGCTATGCTAGATTGGTCACCTGGATTCTGGAAGTGACACTGTGAGGGGCGAGGATGAGATCTTCCTTGTGAGCCTTTTAAATAGGTAACTGAAGTCAAGGACAGCTACAGTTGACATGGTCCAAGCCCCAAGACAGGGTTACTGGGGGCTGACCTTGTGAACACCAGTCATGTGGAATGAGGGCGGCTCCAAAGAGGAAGACCCTAGGCCAGTGCCAAGTCTTTAATAAAAAAGGAAATCCCCCAACAAGGTGTAAGGGTAGGTAGAATCCAATGACAGAAGCCTGAAAGAGCCAGAGTTTTCACAAAAAGATAAAGGAGCTCAGTTCTAGGGACACCTGGGTGGCTCAGTTGGTTAAGCGGCTGCCTTCGGCTCAGGTCATGATCCCAGGGTCCTGGGATCGAGTCCCACATAAGGCTCCTTGCTCAGCAGGGAGCCTGCTTCTCCCTCTGCCTCTGCCTGCCACTCTGTCTGCCTGTGCTTGCGCTCTCTCTCTAACAAATAAAATCTTTAAAAAAAAAAAAAAAAGCTCAGTTCTAGAAAGGACTGGTGGTGGGGGCAGCAGAGGGGTGGGGAGGATGACACGGCCTTTAGCACCCATCACTGGCTCTGAAGACTTAAGGATAAACAAATGAAGGGGCACCCCCTCAGAGAGCTGCAGGTGAAGGGGGTCCCTTGGGGAGAGAACCAAGTGCCAATCAGGCAAGGAGGGGAAGGCAGCAATGCTCTCAGAGGAAGGCTGAGATTCTGAAGGATGACGATGGAGAAAAAGGCTAATTGATTTAGCAATTAAAGAGGTCATGAAGACTAAATCTTAAAGGAAAGGAGAGGAAGGTTATTCCACGTTTAGATGGTGTTATACATTCTTAATGATAATTTACTTGAAAATCCATCCCTTCTCTCCCCTCTAGTATCACTAAGTAGTTTTTAAAGAGCTTTGAGAACTTAAATAGTTAAGAAACCAGACACAAGATTTCTTTTGAGGTTTTTGATATGACATTCTTCAATTCCACCACAACCACTCTGTGAGTACCTACTATGTTCCTGGTACCCCCTTTAATAAGAATGTCAAGAGCCTACTTGCATTAAGGATGTAATGCAGCCCTCTGTTTGCTATTAGTACATGTAAGATACTCAAGACTGGAAAAAATAAAACTCTAGTAAGAATCTTATCAGATTTCAACTAACTCTGTAGCTGGTAAAGTGTACTGGAACATGTAATGAAAGCCAAACTTCCTAGAAATCAGAAACCCAGGCTTGAAGAACTACTCTTTTTCTACCCGATTAAATGGATCGATAAGGCCTCTTAGCCATATGGATACAGACATCATGCTAAGAATACAAAATAAGGTAAGGCACTGGCCTTGCCCACTAGTGGCTTCTAATCTAGGAAGTGTGATGAGAAAAGCAAAGAAGTGGCCACAATACCAGATGAAATATCAGAAGTGGGAAGTTCTGTGGTGGTTCAAGACAAAGCTTATGTTTCAATAATGACATGGTACTAGAGATGGGTTTTGCAGAATGGAGGGATTCTCACAGAGGAGGGAGGAAGACGGAAAAACAATTTGCGGGGGAGGCGGGCAGAAACAGCAGAAAGCAAGAGCTCTAAAAGGATGGGGTGCAATGATGGAAATTCCTGGGCTGGTATTAATACAAAGAACTCATTTATTCAATAACAACCCCAGGGTTAAGTGGTTGGAGGAGCTGGCCTGAGCGAAGTCTGATCAGGAATATATACATTTATACTACACACACACACACACACACACACACACACACACACACACATTGCTGTCTATCTGCTAGAAAAGGGAGGGCTGTAAAAGGGAAGGCCTGCAAGGCCAGCCTAAGAACTCCACAAACAGAATTCACTAAAGGGTTTTTTGGAGGGGGAACAGGTAGGATATGACTGGAGCAAATGACAGAATAAATTTGATCGCAAGGAATACAGTGGGCTAGGAGGAGTAAGAGACAATTATTCCAATAATCTAAATGCAAGGTACTGGGGGACCTGAACTAGGCTAGGTCAAGAAAGACAGTAAAAGTAACACTGAATATAAAATTCTGCAGTACTTAATGAGCAAGATGTGAGGAAGGAGCCAATAATAATTGAGTTTCTGAGCTTAGGAAACAAGGATCAGAATACCAATACTCTTGATGGGCAGTGTGGGAGGAGGACCTAGTCTGGAGAAGAAGCATCATGATATGTTGACTTTGGAGAGCAGGTAATACACACTCAAGATGTCTGAGATGTCCAGCAAATAACTACAGATGTAGGGCTGGAGGGATAGGGTGCAGGGGACCGGGAATAGAGTGCACTCTTCCAAAACACACACACTCAGACATACAGACACACAAGCACATGTGTGCACAGCAGATGAAAGCACTAAAAGCTAAGAATGGCTAAGAAAGACGGTAAAGAGAACAGAAGCTGCTTGGACTTTCTGACAGAACTACACCTCAATCAAGGAATCTGCAAATCACTCTTTTTAAAACATGTGCATTGAAGATGCTATTTTATCTGAATCATCATCTTTCGATGAAAACCCAGCATATTTAAAGAAGGTCCTTGGCCTTCCCACCCCCAATCTTATTTACCCTCCCTAAAAGGTCCAGTTCTGTAACGATGCACTCATCTGTCTCATACTTTGCAACACCTTCTCCAAAGTTTTCAATGTCTCACAAGATGGGACTAGACCTTGAATTCACAATAAAAGATCTGGCCATTGTACTTTGTAAAGTATACTAGAAAATCAGGTTCTAAGTAGCATATGAACCCACTAGTACATCAGCCAGCCAACAAATACTGCTAAGGGCTTACTGTGTGTCAAGCATTGTTCCTATTTTGAAAAATCCTTCTTTATAAAAACAAATAGAACAACACGGGAAATCTTCTGAATTATGAGCAGCCGACAACCAGCAAACCTGATCTCTTCTCTCATGGCTGCCTCCATATGCCATGTCCCACAATATAATTAGTACTATGGTTTTAACTGAATAGTTTTACCCTATTTATAAATGTCTCATTTCAGTAATAGGTGAGGAGGAAAGTCCATTTGGGGCTTATGTTGAAATTAAACTATGTTGTCATTCCAATTACAAACTGAGTGCAACTTTTGCTAATTCACCAGAATAGACAAGAGGACCCAATGTGAATTATTAAATAAATGCTACTTTATTCATTAGTTGGTGACATACATTTAATTATAACTTTTGATAACATATAACAAATTCATTCTGTAAAAATAATTAGGACAGAGATGCCTAACTGTTTTGAGTCTTTCTGGAGAAAGGCAGTTTACTTTGTGTGTGTGGTAGGGGAAGCCTTTAGGTGACTCATTACGTTTTATGTTATAGCACAAAAAACGGTTTCTCTTGAAACCCACACAGAAGACAAATTTTCACAATTCTGTATCTTAAGATCTGAAGAGATCTTCCTCTGAGAAATCAGTAATAAAATATATAAACATACAAAATATATAAAGATTTTATATATATAAATTTATATATAAAACAAAATATATCATCTCTATATGCATATATATATAATATATATACATTATCTCTAGACGCATAAATGAATGTGAATTTACATGTCTTGACGTCCTCTTACATAAAGACACACCAATGACAGGAACGTGGAGTCTAATTTACTCCAATCTGATTTTCTTGGGTCATTTCTGCCCACTACAGAAATGCAGGGCAGTTCAACTGCATAAGCAGCTGAAAAGCTGATAATGACCTGGGGCAAAGGTAAACTGGAAATGAGGCCGCGGCTGACTGAAGAGTCCCATGTACCAAACACAGTCCTGAACACGTAACACATTATCTTATCTCACCCTTACGCCCAGCTTGTCAAGGTTTATGGTTGGTTTATGGATGAGCCAACTGAAGCTCCCCAAGTTAAGAAACTGTCCCCTAGTTGTCAACTGGCAGAGTAAAAATTCAAATTTTTGAATTTTTCAATTCAAAATTCAAATTTCTGAATTTTTCAAAAAAAATTTTTTAAAGATTTTATTTATTTATTTGACAGATAGAGATCACAAGCAGGCAGAGAGGCAGGCAGAGAGAAAGGAGGAAGCAGGCTCCCTGCTGAGCAGAGAGCCCGATGTGGGGCTCCATCCCAGGACCCTGAGATCATGACCTGAGCCGAGGGCAGAGGCCTTAAACCACTGAGCCACCCAGGCGCCCCTAATTTTTCAAATTTTGATCTGTCACATCCCAGAACTCGACTTTGTTGACCCCGCCATGCTCTCTTTGGGATTCCTAATGTCACTGGCCAACTGCATGACATGTGGCTCTATCACTCCCAGGAACGAAAATTTGCAACCATCCTCAAACCCATCAACCTTCCCAAAAGGATCGCAACAATCTGATAATGCTGGAGGAAGAAAGGGAGTCCCACTCACGGCTCAGAGGTGCCTCCCGAAACAGATCAGCTCTAACTCAACAGTGGTTCAGACGGCCCAAAGCGAAACCAAGATCGTCATTCTTCTTTATAGGCACCTAAGCCCCCTTGCCCCTGTCTTTACCCTTCAGGGACCTGGGCAGCACCGAGCCAGTGGTTATACCACAGCCCTGGTGCCACAGCTAGTCAACCACGGGGTAACCACGCAGTACCTGAACATGGGATGATACCCTTTCCCTAAGGAAACCTCTCCTTCCCCACAGGTTCATGTGGAACTCACAAGGATTTGAGTCGTCTGATTAATCCTCTGACCTTGTTATTCAATCACTGCCTGAAAGAGACCAAACTTTCACCTTCAAACACATCCGAGCTCTTGCTCAACAAGACTTCTAAGTCAGTCAACAACTCTTTGCAGAACAGACACGAGTACACAGAATATTACGGTAATGGGTATTTGTACCTTCGATTCTCAGGGAACTCAAAGTCTAATTTGCGCCTCCCTTATTAATCACTCAAATATTTATGGAGCAACTTGGCTATGGAGCCAGCACTGTGTTTGATGCAACAGGGGAGTTTAGCACAGATCTGTAGAGAAGTAAGTTACACAAGAAGTCACACATAGGAAACAACACGGTGACAACTACGCGCCTGAGTGTACAGTAGCGAATAGATAAGCAGTGGGAGATCAGAGAAGAAAGAGACTGGCTGGCTCACTTGTGTGCACTCTCTCTCCCTCTCCCCCTCATTTAAAAAGCATATGCTGTGAGCACCAGGTACCAGGTACCACTCTTGGCACTGGAGCTACTCCTATAACCGAACAGCAAAGAGTTCTGTTCTGCTCTCACGAACTTACATGTAAGCAGGGAGAAGCAGATCACGGCTACAGGCAGGTACAAAAAAGGCAGGCAGTAGAAAAGAACAATGATGGGGAGAGGAAGGGAGAGAAGGATGCTATTTTAGATAGGACAGGAAGGGCAGAATGCTCTAGTAAGTGACACTTTAGCAGACGCATTTGAAGTGAGACAATAAGCCACAGGAAAAGCACTGCAGGAAGGACCAGTAAGACCAAATGCCCCGAGGCAGCCAGACCACCAAGGAGGCCTTGGGGAGAAGGAACTTACTGGCTACTAAAGGTCAAGTGTGGGTCGCACAGGCCGGGGAGAAAGCACTCACTCGGGGAAGCAGCATAGGGACACCATGTGTGGTGACAGACAGGATGCCAGTGGAAAGCGCCAGGAGCATACACACACGCGTGCGACTAGTAAGGCAGGGCGGGTCTGCGGAGATGCTTCCCAAAGAGAGGAGAGAGGAAGCAAGCTAGGATTTTAAGAGAAGAGCGGTGTTATTTTATAGTCAAGTCTTTGTATCTGAGAAGATGAAGCCAGAGAGCAGGAGAACCGTGCGTAGGAACTCATAAAAAGGTGTGCTGGACTGAAATGGAAGGCTGTGGAACGAGGTATGGGGAGACATTAGAATGTACAAGATGAGGCTGGAAAAGCTGATGCGTGCGTTCTGCCTTCATAACTCAAGGGGGCTGTGAGTACAGATGCTCCAAATATCCAGCTCCTGCGACAAGAAGCCACATGAGCAAAGCTACCTTCTCCATGAACACAACTGAGCATAAGACCACACTTCTTTCTTTTCACAGCCTTTGAAGTTTGGCACGTCTTTTCCCAACACGCTCAAATTTTGAGCATCCAGGTTTGCACATTGTTGTCTTCAAGGCAACAAAAGAATTCAGTAACAGACATAGAGAAGACCTGACTGCTGGAGATGTCTCAGTAATTTGCATTTCCATATTAGAAGCTCAAGATTTTAAATTGAAAATACAAAACTCCAGCTCATTACTTCTTTCCTTGTGCGAAAAGAAAATGGAAATTCTTTGCAAGGAAACAAAACAAAACAAAAAAAACACATCGAGCTCCGGGAGTTCCCCTACACTGCCTAGCAGTGCTCAGCCAAAAAGGCCGGCAAGGGCCTGGGGCCTGGCGCACAGTGGGAAGCATGAGGCTCAGAGGTACTCACGGTTTTCCTCCTGGAATGCCTGTCAGATTCGGCGGTATGGCTGGCACGCGCATGTGATGGTGTGGATCAAATCCAACCTACAATTTTCCCAAGCAAAACAACAAAAACACACGCAGTTACATTAACTCATCTCAGCCTACTCGATACCTCTCTAGATCTTGGGAGGACAGACTTTATACACGATTTTTAGAGATACACATACAGAAGTATCTACTGATGAAAAGACAGGATGTTTATCATTTTAGGGGTAACATACCTGGGAATGGAACATACATGAAAAAAATTATCTGTTTAGTTTTTGAAGCTTATGATGGAAACAAAGGTTCACTACAATCATGATCATTCGCTCTGCTCTTGTAGGTTTAAAATTAAAAGGAAACCTAAAATAACAAGGGCATTTCGTCTCCTTAGAAAAGGAAATGGATCTCACAGTACAACTGCGTGTAGTTTAACTTACAGATGTGACGGGTTCCTCTAAAAATACCTCAAAGTATATAAACTACGTTCAAAAGTAACATCTGGCGATCTTGTGAGCCGTGGAATGGCTTGATTTTGTGAAAGCCCACGAACGTACCACCGGCGATCTCCCGTAGGCGGCGGCGGCGGCGGCGGCGGCAGCGGCTGCGCTCATCTGCGGAGAAATGTTGTGTAGCCCCGCGTAGGCGGCGCCGGGGCTGGTCAGCTCCCCGTTCATCCCGGCGTGGGGCACGATCCCGAATGGGGTTGGGTATGGACAAGGGACTGCCATCGGGGTCCTGAGGCTTGAGGCTACACACCAAAATGAAAGGAGAGAAGAGAAAAATGAAGAACACAGGAAACAATAAGGAAGTGAGGCATTAGCATATGCCTTAAAAAAAATAGGATCCAGGGCGCAAAGTCGCTTAACGTAATATTCTCAAAAATCATTAAGGCGCCTGGTTCAGGTTAAAAAAATAACTCTAACGCTTTTCAGTGCTGGTTATTACTGCTCTTAAGGTACTGCACTGTTTAAATTGCTTGAATTTCTTTAAAAACATGAAGCACAAATACAGAAAATCCTTCTTATTACTAACCCAAGGGGTCGACTCCTGGTGGTTTTCCAGGCACAGGCCTCAATCCCGGAGTGGAATTACTGCCTGGGGTGGGCGCATCGGTTCGTGGAGTAGGGGTATTGGACTTTGAAACAGGAGTAGTAGATTTTTCATTCTACCAAGAGATGGAAGAGAATATAGTGGCAGTCAGAACACAGTTTTAACAATGATGTTAAACGTTTAAAAAGACAAGTCAAAAGGAAAAGAGAAAGGAATGGAAAAAGTTCTTCAGGTTGGGCCTTTACTTTCATAATTAGAACAAACCAATACACAGAAAGAGCTGCCTGAGACCACAAAACCAACGTCTAGGAGGATATAAACTGAAGGAGAATTTAGGGCAGTCAATGATTTCCAGGAAATTGGGTCTGAGTCAGACAGAGGCTGACAAATCATGACGTCCTGTGACCAAACACTTGTTGGTTGCTTTGATTTAAGGATGCTTGAGCTGTGTTTCTGGTGGACTGTTCATGTCACAAGAGGCTTCCTGGTTAATGGGTCCCTTCAGAACAGATCCACGCCCCGATGGTCACAGAGACCAGCACAGAGGAGTTGCCAATATGAGAAGGCCAGAAGGCCAAGAGAGAACCACTGAAAAAAACTTAATGTAGCCCCATGCCAGACACGTCCCCTTAATTTGCAGACAAACTGAGAAACTTTCTTTCCTTCAGCTACAAATTTGTGAATCAGAAGGCTATACAAAAACAGAGGTTTTGTTTTTTTTTTTAATGTTATGTTGCAGGGAAATAATTGGCAAGGAAAAAGGAAGACACACACAAAAATGCAATTAACTACAGAGCCAAAGAAGAAGAGGGCATGGGGAGATTATCCTGACTTGCAAGCAGTTTCATTTTTCCTTTAGTGATTTGTGGTGTGAGTCAAGGTAGACTTTTGTAAATGACAGATTATTTCTTAGATAGGAAGGGAAAATTATTGCAGTCATATATAGCTTGGTAATTCAAACAAAGCTAGCAACAAAATCACATCCCAGCCGAAAACTAAATTTACCATAAACCATAGGTGATAAAACCATCTCTGTAAGCCCAGCGTGTATTTCTTCAGCTTTGCTGAGACATGTTTCACTCCATTTCCCCATATCCCACCCCCGTCCTTGTAAAAACACTCGTAAAACAAACATCTATCACCACTAAGTCTGTAAACCCACTCTGTTCCCAAAGTACTTTTGTCAATTAAACTTGAATACTGAACATATACGTGTATTTGGAAATAAGAGTCCTATAGAAAAATGTGAAAAATATCAAATTTACAAAATAATCAGAGCCAATCATCTTGAAACAGGCAAGGCTAAGAAAGATGATGAAAGACAGCTTACAAGGCTAAGTTCTTTGGATTTGGAGGAAGGAGTGCTGCTGGAGGACGCAATAGAGGCTGGACTGATGGGGGCATCTTTCTTGAGCAGGCGTGTCTTGTCCAGGCCATTCTCTCTCGGGGAGTGTGCAGGGCTCCCTCGAGGGGAAGACGGATCCTATGAAGGAACATGAAGGGTACTAACGCAGCACAGCACAGTCACAATGCTAGAGTACTTGAGTGTGCGTGTTTCTAGTGCAAAGCATGGAGAGGTGCAAAATGTCCCGTAATCGCTAACAGAAGACATACCAAACTGCTAAAGAAAATATTTGGTATTGAGGTCAAGGAAAATGCTAAATATTTATAGCACAGCTGACCCTTGAACGACATGGGTTGGATCTGCATGGGTCCACTTATATGCAGATTTTTTGGGTAAATACACTAGAGTACTAAAAATTGTATTTTCTCTTCCTAATAACATTTTCTTAGTAACATTTTCTTTCCTCTAGCTGTCTTTATGCTAAGAACACAGTATGTAACACATGTAACATGCAAAATACGTGTTCATCAACTGTTGACTGTTGACGCTATCGTAGGCTATAAATAGTTAAGTTGTGGGGGAGTCAAAAGTTACACTTGGCGGCATCGTGTGCAGACTTGCTCAATCACTCTGTTGTACACCTGAAACCAATGTAACATTGTGTGTCAACTACACGTATTTTAAAAGGGGAGGGGGAAGTTACATGCATATTTTCTTTCTTTTTTGTTTGACAGACAGAGATCACAAGTAGGCAGAGAGGCAGGAAGCAGGCCCCCCACTTGAGCAGAGAGCCCGATGCGGGGCTCGATTCCAGGACCCCGTGATCATGACCTGAGCCGAAGGCAGAGGCTTTAATACACTGAGCCACACAGGCGCCCCACATGCATATTTTCAACTTCGTGGAAGGTTGGTGCCCCTAAAACACCACTCCCCTACCTGCATTATTCAAGGGTCAGCTGTACTTACTCAAAACAAAAATCAAAACCCTACAAATCCACAGGTCACCTGTCAATGGGATCTGCAGGCTGACCACATGTCTGCTGTGCATTTAAGGGGATAGCAGAACACACTTCTACTTTTATAGAAAAGAATAACAATGAAAAAGGATCAATAATACATAAAATCAGCAATACGTACATTTTTCAGGTAAATGAAAAGTGGGTCCCCTTTGGAAACGAAGCACACATTTTGAATACTGACTGCCTGGACTCCAGCTAGTCATTGTTACAGTGGTAAGAGCAGGAAGCTGAATGAGCCAGAAAACGTACCTCGTTGGAAACGTCAACCACCAAATTGTCGTCACTCTTCTCACCATCGCTGTCCTGCATTGACAATTGACAAGCATTACCTCCTCCCCCAGCACACAAGCACGAGGGCCAGACCCACCCTGGGCAAGTTCAGCCTAATTCCTCACAGCTTATAAAAACGAACTGCACCTAAAAGCACCAAACACTCCACAATGTACGATGTTCTCTAATCCTCGTAATGATGTTACAAGGTAGGTATATGAGGATTCTGCTTTACCATTTAAAAGACGGAAGCTTATGGCCTGCTCGGTACTCCAGAGCATCTCGCGGCAAATCCTGCCTACGGCTGGGTGTGATTTATTCTCTCAGTTTAAAAAACTGGGTTATGTAGTCACCATTTTAAAACTGGGAGGTTTCAAACAAAAGTCCACACTTTCTGATTTTTTTTGAGGCCTTGCAGTCCTACAGGGCCTCACCACAGGAAGTGGAAGCTTGCCTGCAGCCATCCCGGTGCCATCCAGCGTGCTCCCTTCACACTATGTGACCCAAAGGGTTAGTCACTGAAGGAAAATGAGCTTCAACCCATGTTAGGGACACATCTGGATGCTCCTGCAAGTTATACTCCACAAAACTCGCTTTACTCCTCAGCATGAATTCATTTTAGACATTTTAACGGGTTTTCTATGATTTTATGTTTTTCCTTAACATGTCTAGTTGACCACAGAAAATTCAACCACCTTGCAATACACAGAGGGAAGCAAATACATCTCTAGAAAAGGCATTATGGGACACCCACGACATCTTCTATTAGCTGCCAGATAAAGCACTCTGTTCCGACTCACGTCCACACGTGCGCAGACCTGCACACACAGAGGACTTGCACTAGCCAAGTGACGCAGCTATAAAGGCAAGCACTATTTTTTTTTCTCCGAGTAGATGTTTTTTCCTCCTATGTTCTCATTTTGGTTGTTAATAGTCAAAGGGTAAAACGGCTGCTGGAGTAAGCTGGCTTCCCCCAAAGCAAAGGCAGAGGAACCTACATAGCGAGCCGCAATTTCCTTTTCTTCAGTTTTCTGCTTTTTGCTATCAGAGGAGTAGTCTGTGGAGTTTCTGTGCTTCTCGGCACCTCGGAAACTGGCGGACGGGGATACCGAAGAGCTCTGGAATTAGAAAAGAAAGCAGGGTTGAGAAATGACCATTCACTGAACAGTGCGCTTTTCAGGAGTTCTGTCCTTTTTGTTTGTTAATGCGCACCTGCAAAACTGTTAGGAGGAGACAGGAGACAAGGGAGGAGGTAAAAGGAAGAGGGCAACAGAGGTGGAGACAGAAAACCAAGAAAAAACAGGGAAGATGGAATGAGGGGGGGAAAGGAACAAACAGGAAAGAAGAAATGGAGACAGGCTGAGAGAGGGAGCCAAGGAGGCAAGGAATAGCAAACTCAGAAGACAGAATGGGTCTGGTCCCAAGGAGATACAGACCACACTGGTGCAGCAGCTTCAAAGAGGTGAGAAAGGAAGCAGATAGAAAAGAAAATGGAAGGAAGAGTCAGGCCCCCACCCTGCTCTGGCCCCAAGTTTGCTGGCTGATGGGAAGCCAGTAACTTAAGCCTGTCCAGAGACACAGAGTATGTTAGAGTCCCTCTCAAGAAAAACTAGTAATTCTTCAAAGAAAAAAGGAAGACAGGTACTCTTTGGGAATTCAAGCAACCAAAAAATGGTGATCCTGTGACACAAAGGTTCTATTTACGGAATTTTGCTAAGTCCCTTGTTTTAAGGGCATGGAAGACTGAGTGGCAAAAAAAAAATAACAAAAACAAAACACCTGCAAAAATTCACTTTATTCCTTTTTGACTCCTACAAGTTTTCATGAACCTGCTCCTTTATATCCCTGGAAACCCTGGAATCCCCATTAGGACCAGGTAATTGGAAAAGATAGTCCCTCCCCTGTGGGATCACAGGGAGCGAGCCATACAGGCTCAGGCAGTGTCTGTCATTTCTGCTCTTCCAAAGAGCTCCCAACTGGAGGAGGCCTACACGCCCAAAGTAAACATTGAAGCACAGAGAATGAGTCTGTCTACCATTCAGGCCAGGGTGATTACTACTGGGCACATGTAGACAGTATGAGAGCTTAACATCATTTATGAGGAAGTGAAAAAAGCATCAAGGAAAACTGGAAGCAACCTTATGAACTGGGTAGTGACTCAGTCCAGGACAGACCAAACAGGGGAGGTGTGAGAGATGAGCAGGACTGACCTGTGGAGGGCGGGTCGAAAAGGCCAGAAAAACCAAGCCCCTCAGCAGGGCACCAGCGCCCAGCTCTGAGTGCTAAATTAACCCAGGCTGGGCAGTGGAAAGAACACTTGGAGATGAGAAAACAAGTTCTAGGAAGAACAAAGAATCACCACCAGACTATCTCTGCT
Organism: Taxidea taxus jeffersonii; assembly: GCA_003697995.1. Classification (NCBI taxonomy): domain Eukaryota; kingdom Metazoa; phylum Chordata; class Mammalia; order Carnivora; family Mustelidae; genus Taxidea; species Taxidea taxus. The sequence continues at coordinate 126,627 of RCUC01166098.1, forward strand.
TTGCATCTAAAACCAATTCAGGAAACTGTTCCATAAAGCTCTTCCTCATTGATAACTTCATTCTTCTCATATAAAACTAACCCCTTGTTCATTTTTTTTCTTTTATCTTAAGTCTGATGGTAATTATTAATATTTATGAAGATACACAACATTTGCAAGGGCTTTTAAATTAACTATAGGAGGCAATGTGATATCCAGAACTTTTGGCTCTATATCCCATTTCACTTCCACTGAACCTTAATGCCCCATTTTCTTTTGTCTTTTGTGGCTAAACTTCTGAAGCCTGTTAGAGGAAAACCAATGAAGTTCCCCCCCC